>PVIR01009383.1:0-34849 GCA_004026965.1 Petromus typicus | reverse complement strand
TAAAAAAAATTATAATATAATAATAGCTACACTTATATAATAATTACAGTATTATTTATCCACTCTGCTTAGCACTGTTTCTAGCAACAATTAGCTCATTTAATCCTTCAAACAACTTTTAACATAGCAAATACAATTAAAATAAGGACATTAATATACAAACAGAATAAGAATTTGTCCAAAGTCATCCAGGTGGGAAAAAAAGAGCAACATTTGTGCATAGCTGGTCTGACTCATTCATTTACATTTTTAACTGTTTTACTATACTATTTCCATGTGCCAGACATTTTTCATAATATAGTCTGGCACCTGTTCTAACAAGAAGCTATAAACACATGATGATGTAATTAAAAGCTTTCTGGAGTAGTTACCTAGAAAATAAGCTTCATTTCAGGGCAAGGAATTATCATTTGAAGCATACTCTGCTATGTTTCGAGATTTTCAAATAATTACCATTTGGAGGGGAAAGGTTGGCTGACAAATAATGAGTATTCAGTATGCTTGACTTCATTACATTCAACACTTGACCTTTCAGTTTTAAAACTGACATGGCAAATACAACTTAAAAAGTTTGATGTAATTAGGTAAAATTTTTAAAATGACAACTCTGGTTGAGTGCAGATTTGAAGAAAAATGTTAAGGGAGATTTAATCTGGGAAATAAAGTTATTTGTTTTAGTATATGCTAACTTTTAGGAAAATGTTCATGTAGTGTACAGAAGCATTTAATATAGGACTGATTTTTACAGAGCTGTAGACTTAGAAAATGGCAATAAAGTAGTCAGTCAAAGAACATTCTTTTCAATCAAAATGGATGGAACTCCATGTGTATATGTCTGTATTTATCTTTCAAGAAGTGATTCATAAGGCTTTGCCAACTGAATAAAAATATTCAGTGTCAGATAATCCTCCCGTAGAGGGACAAAAATGTTATCTTGCTTGAGATGTCAATTTTCACAATTATGTTGCTTAGGGCACTTATTCCCTGTGGAATTTTTTCTTCAGTATGAGAATAGTTATTTCTTTTCTGGTCATATTGATCCTGTTATGTTACTTACTATGTGTCTCAAGAAATTTAATATCTTACATAGACTATTTTCATGAAAACATAACATCAGCTGCAAGGGCATGAAGTAGAAAAAAAAACAAAGAAATATCTTCTCAAGACTTACACACTTTACAATGATTGTTTAAGGAAAAAGTATATTTTTTATCAACTATGAGCAATGAGTAGTGCTGAAAGGTAGTGTAAATTTTGTACTGTTGTATTTGTTGTTCTGCTTTTCCTAAACGAATTGTGATTTTGAAAGATTAAGAAAAATCCCCATTGAAGCTGTTTTCAAAAGATACTTCTAAACACCAAAGAAAAACCTGGAGCTAAAGGAAAATGTCATCTAACATCTGTGTGATGATAAGGAATAGTTGAAGTCAGAGTGTGTGTCTATGAAGGAAAGAACAAGGGGTAAGGAAGGAAAGAAGAGAAGAGGAAGGAAGGTAGGGAAGGAAAGAGGAAGGGAAGGAAGCGGTGGAGGCCCAGAAATCCAGTTTAATAATGTATTATCCTCCTCAGCCCCACTAGTGGCTGATACTCCTCAACCACTCAAGCAGTGCAATGGACCACAGGGATAACCATGGTAATCTAGACTAGCTTGGTGGAAACGGTTAATGAGAAATGGGTGGAAAGACTTGAAGGGAGGCACAAAATCTTCAAATGGCCTCAGTGACAACTTCTGCTCATTTCTATAAAGATGTCACTGTATCTGATGATTAAGTATCTGTCATGCCTGAATTAAGGGTCTGTAAAAGACAAGAGATACATGAATGTTTTTGAGGAACTGTGGACGGAATAGAATATAATGGCCATTTACATATGGAGATGACAGTGCAGTGGCTTCTTCCAATATGATTGTCGGCTTTCCATCAGTGACAAAACACCCAGTACCCAACACTGAAAGGAGAGGGTTAATTTGGTGTATAATTTTTAGGAATTCAGTCTATGGCCAGCTGTCTCCAGGCAAAAAGAACATGGTGTAAGTGAATGCTGTAGCAAACGTGCATGCTTCATGGTTACTGGAGAGCAGGAAGAGGAAGGAGGAGTGAGGGGAGGAGTCATGCTCTCCACAGGTACAGACCTAGGGACACATATGACAGCAGCTCGTTAGGTTCTATACTCCGCAGCAGGTTAACCCACCAATGAGGCACAGTTTCCATGATCCAATCTCCACCCACGAGCCTGACCTCTGAACACAGGAAACGCTCTGAGGACATCCTAGGTCTAGTCTGTGACAGACTGGCTTGGAACAAGTTTGGCCGTGGTGTTTTCAATGAGGAAATAAGTTCAGGGGAGGAGTTGGATGGAGGAAGAGTCTCCATGGGTTTTGGACGTGCTTCATTTGCCAGTGGGACATCCAGTAGACTCTCACCCCAGGGGTGATGGCCGAGGTCATTTATTCTGGAATAGTGAGTGGAGCCTAAATGCTGGGTTAGCTCAAGTGCGCAGGTAGCACTGTTTTGTTCTAGAGGGTAACTGGTCTCCTTCGCTTCCTGCTTGTGAAACAAAACTGAAGAAATGGTATCAGCATTGTCATTGTGGTAGATAGGTATTAAGATCTCATTAAATAACCCTATTTATTGCAAAGCTTCCAAATATATTTTCCTCGAGGTTTTAAAGTATAGAGAATTGATAGAAGCAACTTTGGGTAATAGAGAAGTAGCTGATAAATATTCAAAACTTGTCCCATCATAAAAAAATGATGCTAGTAGTAAGAAAAGAAAATATTGAACCTTCCAATCTACTCAGAGGCATTCACCACCTCAGTAGGATTTACTCTGTTCCCTTGTAAAAACCCAGATCTCAGAATAGTGACCTAACAGATTCCAAGACTGATTCAGGGCTGTGGATATGCCTCAGGAGTCACAGTTGTGAATATGTGTGCAGGCATTTCTAGTGCAGGGGTCTTAAGGAGAAGACTTTGATAAACACAACTTTGCATCACTGTTTCACAAAACATGACTTTCAGATTGATAAAGTGCTTTTATGTTTTCCACTGATGGTGATGATAATGATTCATAAATGCATGGCTTAGTCCAAACCCCTTAAATTAAGCACAGAAATATGGCTGTTATATAACAGCAGCGAATACTTCTTTCATGACATAAACTAACATTCACAGGTAGAAGTCTTCTCTATGCACATCCTCAAAGGCCATCTCATTTGGTCATTGTGGAAATGAGCTCTGTGGCCATATTTCTGTTGGCACAGGGCTGTTGGCACCACTATAAGAAGACTCCAGACAGGAGCATCCTGGCAACTGGTATCAACAAACCTGAGTAGCTGCAGAAGTTAATGCTTTTGATACTAAGAAATAGCACAAGTTGTGTGTGTATATATATTATATATATATATATACTATATAAATAATATATAGTATATAATATAGTATATGCTATATATAATATAGCATATATAATATATGATATAGTATATATTTATAATATATAGCATATGTAATATATGATACAGTATATATTTATACTATATCATATATAATATATGACATAGTATATATTTATAATATAAATGATATTATATTTATATAGTATATTATAATGATATAATATTATAATAGTGTGTTCTATATTATATATGTTATATTATATATATATATATATATATATATATATATATATATAGTTTATATTACACGATGTCTTTATTTTCTTTTAGACTTACCACACAGGGCCATACTGAGTAAAGGCAGATTTCCTTCTCACTTCTTCCTGTGTATTCATCCATTCCTATTGCCTGGCTCAAAGACAGAGCCAAAGGCTGAGCTTCCTCTTCATATATTCTGTCAAATCTGCATCAGTTTTCTGTAGTCTAATATGTTTACACCAAAACATAATGTCTAGCAAAAGTTCAACAGATGTATCTGTAATAAGAGATAATCTGCTGGAAACATATAAAAACTACTTTTATTCAATGAATCACTTATAGGATGAAAAGTCAAGCTCCAGGTGTGAAAAATGAATTCGTTTGAACACCCATTTAGCAAGGATTGCTGTATACCTTCCATTCATAGCCAGTGCTTCGAAGTACATGAAAACCAAGGTCTTACAACTTCATGTCCAGAAGAACATCTTGACCAAATAAGTTTATAAACTTTACCTTTTCCAAGAATCTGAGTCCATAGATACATTTGTCCACTTTCTGTCACTCCCTACCACTCGCTGTGGTAGTTATGTAGGCCATCTTTAATGTATACTTTTTGTTTGATTCTTGCTAAGGTGGAATAAATATCCACCAAAATATTTATTAATATATTCTTTGCAGGTTGTCATGTTCAGGGCACATATTGTTAATGTTGTTTATCCTTTTTCCCACCTCAAAGAAACATCATGGAGCAGCAAAGGAGATATAAGTCCGTGTATTTCTTGATTTAAAGGCACAGAAAAGCTTGGATTCACACATTGCTTTCCTACTGTCTGAAGTCTGGGTTGTGAAGTGATTATATTTGCATCAATGAAATGAGTGGTCATTTCTTAGCCATAAGAGAGAATTTAGGGGTAAAATAAGTAAATAAATAAGCTTCATCTCTGGCACTGTTTGTACCATTTAAAACTGAACATTTTAAGGCAAAAGTACAAATCATAACCAAAAAAAGTGTGTATTTTTTATTTGATAGTTTTATGCAAAATACCTCAGTTTTATTATTTCAAACAAACATCATAAATATCACTACACTTCACATTTTCACCCTAAGTTTATGTGGAGTGAAAACTTTACAAAATAATGTAAATACAGTAGTAACAAATTTAGGTTTATCAAAATATTCAAAAATTTATTTTACCTGTAAGTGTGAAGGATAAGTAAATGAGAGGAAATTTTATGTATGAGAAATTTCAAAGACTATATAAAACACTGTTTTAAAATGATATATTAGTTAATATTTGAGAATGAAGCATGTCTGCATTAAATCTCTGCACAATAAAAATGCAAAAACCTCATAAATGCTAAGGAAATGAATATACCGTATAGTGAATGGCAGATCAATTGTAGCATTAAAAGCATAGTTGATAGCCACTAAAATTTGGAGCAAAATTATGTTTTTTAATCACTTGTGTCTGGTGGAGCTCTCATGACTAAAACTTTAGTATGTCTTCTATATCAGTGATAGGGTTTTTATTTCTAATTTTCTCTCAGAAAATTATTTTTCTGCTCATTTGGGTTTGAGTGAGAGGTAGTTGGCAGGGAGAGTCCTGGACTTTGAAGGAGAATGGAGTACTTTTCTCAGTATTCTTGCTATAATTCCAATAATTTACATCCAATTTTAAGTAGTTTAAAATTACTTAAAAATTCCCAAAATATGTCTATAAACTCTGTGTACATTTTCCCCAGAGGAACATCTGTAGCCATCTTTCTTGAAGATCTGGACTGGCTGTTCTTCACGTTTTACTTGCTAAACACTAGCAAAACTCTGCCCTTCATGATAAATTCACTGTTTCATCTTCAGTGTGATTTCTGCTTGTTTTCACTATTTAAAAATTACAGTGCCTTTTAAAGAATAATGATCATTTCTGCGACTGATAATATTGTCTTATTATTACCTGTTAACCATCACTGAGCTAGTATGTGGTAGAACCTACAAAAATACGGGTGAAAGATAGACATGGGCATGCTTCGAGGACACTGCTGCATGGCTTCTCTCCACTATGGGAGGGCAGGTTGTGTTCTGAATTACTTAGAGTTCCACTGAATATTAGTTTTGGGGTCTGAGATAATTCATTCAGTTTGAAAGGCAATTTCATGAGAAGGTACACAGTGCACTATTGAGCAGGATATATGAGATTTCATGAGAGTGTTATTTGGAGTTGGATATTGGTTTTAAGGTCTGACCACTATATAAATGAAGAGAGATGAGTCCTGTATTATTAGCCATGCCCTAACCCATGGAAAGGCATCTTAATTGCTTGCTGTTGGCTGTTCTGATAGGAGAAGAGACTAAACGGGAACAAGATATTCTTGTGTGGCTTTAGTATCACTACAGTTCTTCTGTAATAAGGCAGAGATATTATTTTTGGTCATTAATCTTGGATCTGGCCATTATTAAGCAGAAATAGTTCTAGGAGAAAGCAGGAAACATTATCGTACTTTACTTTCTCAGCTGGTACATCTAGTGCCTAATGGTTCCAGCCTGATAAATGGTGAATGTTAGTTTATGTCATGAAAGAAGTATTCGCTGCTGTTATATAATAAATTAACTGTGCATGGCCTTTGTGAGGGCATGATGACAAATGAACCTTAGTTACTCTATTAGCGTAAACGTCTCCAATTAACTCATCTGTCTTACAACTACCTAGGTACCCTTGTAATATTGTTTTTACTGCCTGTAGCTTAGACTGGGATTATAATGGATGCCTATTACAGTATATTTTCTATACTGAGGAATCCTACTGTAGTGTGGATTAAGAGCATTGGTTTTAGACACAGCTTTAACCAAATCAATCATTCTCTTCTTTAGGAAGAATTCTATTGATATGTGATGATATATTACCTTGACAGTCACCTGTCTTCTGTAGTAGAGAAACAACCGCTTTCATTGGGAGTTACCTAAAATGCTCACTTTACAAAGTTGCAAATTCGTATCCAAGTATCTTCTCTGTGATCGACATTTATTCTCATATTAACCTTGCTGTTGTACTGAATGGTGAAATGTAAAAATATATGTAGCTCCAGAAGAATGCATGGTGTCTGCTGCATTATTGATTATTTAAATATTATTTAAATATGTAACACTTTGCTTCCCATCTACAGAAGTAATGGAATTCTTATTTTGAATTTCAGTTCTTATTAGTTGAAATGAGTATCCTTCTTCGCAGGTTGTAATGAATAGATATTGCAAATTAGATAACTGCCTGCCACTTAAAGATGGCTGGTATGCATAACTCCTACATTGTTTTTATTTTAGTATCAATTATACACCTGTACTTCTAGCAATATTAATAACAAAAAATAAAATTTTAAACTGTTCAGGAGTTTCCTAGATAATTTTTACCTGGGGACTGAGTAAGAGGCAGTTTCTTATTGTCCTTGGAGAAAATAACTGGGGTATGAAATATCATATTACAACGAAGGAGGAAATTATTAAGAAATTGTTCCATGGGTGCCATAAATGGCTTAGCTATTTTCCTTATGCATTTTAAGTCACTTGAAGGGCTGTTTAATAGAGTTAGAAAAGCCAAATATATACCCATAAGAAATATCAGTGAGATTTTATTTAATTTACAATTATATTACACAAGAAGGCTTGCACACTGAGACGTATAGACAGAAGACTTATCTTGGCCAGTTATTCTTTTGTGTTTATGTTAAAAAAGAAAATGCCTCATAGGAATTTGAATGAAGACAGATTTCATATCAGTGTTAACTGTACAACAACCACCACTGACATTTTTCACAGAACTAGAAAACACATTTGTAAAAATGATTATGGAACCATGGAAACCTCTGAGTAGCAAAAGCAAATTTAGTAAAGAGAGTAGTGCAAATGTCTGACTTTAAAATATACTACAAAATTGTACTAACCAAATCAGCGTAGAATTGGAATAAAGACAGAGACCAGTGAAACTGAATGAAGATTTTGGAAATAAACCATACCTGTATAACCAATTGATTTTCATCAAAGGGGCTAAGAACATGAATTGGAGAAAAAAAAATATTATCAGTCAGTTGTGCCACAAGAATTGAATATCTACATACAGAATGAAATAATCTATTTCTTACCAGTTACAAAATCAGGTCAAAATGGCTGATAGAGTTTAGTGTGAAACTTGAATCTATAAAACTACTAAAATAAAACATGAGAGAACACGTTATGACATTGAAATTTCTATGAATTTTGCAGCTAATACTCCAGAAGTGAAAGTGATAAATGGGATTTTATCAGATTAAAAAGTTTCTGCTCAGCAAAGGAAATACATTAAAGGTGAAGAGACAAGCTACCTAGTGGGAGTATATGTTTGGAAGCCATAGAAGAGGTTAATATCCAAGATCTTCTTGAAATTCAAAAATAACAAAATAGTATAAAAAATAAATAACTTAATTTTTAAAACTGGGTTACAGAGTAAGAAAATGCACACATTTCCAACAGATGCATATGAGCCACTGACATCAATAGTCCTCAGGGAAATGCAGATGAGAACCACAGCGCTGTAGCACCTCACCCCAAAAGCGATGGCAATTGAGTCAAGACAAAGGTAACAAGAGGAAGTGACAGAGTGGATAAAGAGGAAGTCATCCATACTGTTGGTAAGAATGTAAATTAGTAAGGCCATCACCTAAGACAAAATAGAGTTTTCTTCAAAATTGAGAAAGAAAACTGATGTGTGCTTCAGCAGTCTCACTGCTGGAGATACAGCCAAGGAACTGAAACCAGTCAAAGAGACACCACACTCCACAAGAGGCGAGTGATGGAAACAGCCGAAGTGTCCCTCACTTGAGGAGTAGATAAAGAAAACCTATACAGACACATGACATCCAGTTAGCCATAAAAATTACTGAAGTCTTGTCATTTATGACAACATGGATGGAACTGCAGATCATTAGTCAAGTGAAACAACATGACTGTAGAAAGACAAACATCACCTGACCTTCCTATACTGGGATCTGGAAAGATTGATCTCATAGAAGGTGAGGGTAAAATAGTGTTTATTAGACCCAAGGAGCAATGGAGGATACAAAAGTTTAATGCCACCACTGGGCAGGAGCAGGAAGTCGCTCTGTGCCATCACACAGCAGGATGTCTAGATAATAATAACATACTATATATTTCTAAAAGCAGGAATAAGAGATTTTGAATCTTTCACCATAAAGAAAAGATACATATTTGATACCTACAATAGTTATGTTTAATCTGATTTAAATATTACATAGTATACACATGCATGAAATCACATGATATTAAATTGATATTTATAATTATATGTTTTAGGTATCATTTAAAATTAAACTAAGAATGAATTAATAAATAAATGTATTTTAAACAAAAAATATTAAATGAGAGTTGGCAATACTAGTTTCACTAATTCAAACATTTGGGCCTTCTGGTTGACCTTGAGATTTCTGAATGACTTTTTTATAACATGATAATGACATTTGAAATGTTTACTGAGAAACAGATGAAGCACTCCATTATGTTTTGTATGGTCTTCAGATATTGTGATTATGCTTTGGCAGGGTGGGGGCCATTAATTACTTTAGGTCAACCAGCACTGCCACGCCTATTGTATTCACAAGAAAACTAAGTCAAACTTGCAACAGCCATGAAGTTAGCCTATGGCACAGGGCCAGTGGTATTTTCCTTTCTCTGACACTTCTACCACGGAAAGATTTCAGAGCAGAAACACTGACTCTGCAGGGAATGCATAGATGCTATTCCTGTTCCCTTATATACTCCAGGATCACCCTTAGAATTTTAAGAAAGACTAAAATTATGATAACTGCAATGGGTATTCATGTTTATTTATGAGTGTGTGATAATACATTTTATAATTTTAAATAAAGATTACATTCAAATGTATGGCTTTTCAAAATAGTGTTCACACAATTTGAATATTTTTAGGAGCTCTGCCAAGTAGCTAAGTACAATAATACACTGAGTTTTTACATGTTAGGAATCTCAGTAGTAGTGAAATATAGAAGAGACAGTTGAAAAGATGCAACTTGCTTTATACCACTTAACAGTGATTCTAAATATTCTTATAAAACAGAAAATATTATAACAGTGGAGAGATGTATGAAACTGAATTTAAATGTGAACCATCAAAACAAGTAACTAAATGGAAGCCAAATGTTGAGTTCATAATACAATTAATGGTGAAGATTTTTATATGAAGAATTAAAGCATAGAATCGATATTTAAATATCAGTCTATACTTTTTAGCTTCAATAGTATATGGTGCAATGACCAATACAAGATAATCACCATATCTGTCATCACATATATTTATCATTTATTTGTGATAAGAGCACTTACAATTCTCATTTAGCTACTCTGAAATATGTGAAATCTTAGAGCTGGGGATTTAGCTCAAGTGGTATTGTGCTTACCTCAGAAGAATAAGGGCCTGATTTGATCCCTGGCATTGAAAAAAAAAAAACCCAGAAATATATGAAATCTTATCATTAACTATGTCCCATAGATATGCTGTAGAACACCAGAACTTACCTCACAGTGAATATACACATCAAAACATCACATCTCAAATGTATAAATATTTCTATCTTTTGCTCATCACTGTGGCTAATGTTTCTAGAACTATATTGAACAGGAATGGTGATAGTGGACATCCTTCTCTTCTTCCTGATTTTAGCATTGAAAAATTTCAATTTTTGACCATTTAGTATGATTCTAGCTATTGGTTTCTCATAAATAGCTTTTATCAGGTTGAAATAAATTCCAATTTTTGAGGAATTTTTTTTTTAATCATGAATAGCTGTTGGATTTCGTCAAATGCTTTTTTTTTTTGCATCTTTTGAGATGATCGAATGTTTTTATTCTTGACGCTATTAATATAGCATATTACATTTATTGATTTACGTAGGTTGAACCTTTCTTGCATCACTGGGATGAATCCAGCTTGGTCAGGATGTGTGATCTTCTTGATGATCCTCTGTATTGTTTGCCATTATCTTACTGAGGATTTTTGCCTCTGTGCTCATTATGGAGATTGACCTATATTTCACGTTCTTGGTTGGTCTTTCTCTGCTTTTGGAATCAAGGTAATGGTTGTACCTAGTAATGATTTGGGGAGTATTGTTTCCTTTTCAATTTCATTGAAGTGTTTGAGAAGTAGTAGCATTAGTTATTGCCTAAATTTCTTGTAGAATTCAGCAGTGAAACCATCAGGACCTGGACTTTCTTTGTTGTTAAGTTCTTGATTACAGCTTTAGTTTCACTGATTGGTATTGGAGTGTTTATAATTTTTATGTATTCTTCATTCAACTTTGATAATTCATACATATCTAGGAATCTGTCAGTTTTTTCTGTGCTTTCCACCACAGGGGAGTACAGGTTCTTAAAGTAGGTATTGTTTAGCCTCTGATTTTCTGCTAATCTGTTGTGAGTCCACACTTTCCTAATTGCATGAATTTGAGCCTTTTCTTTCCTTTTTTGGGTAAGATTGGCTAAGAGTTTGTTGATTTTATTTATTCTTAAGATAGAAAGGAAGAAGTTAAAGTGTCAGTATTTACTGATGATGTAATACTGTATTTAGAAGATCCAAAAACCTCAGCCAAAAGACTGCCAGACTCAATCTCCAGATAGAGCAAAGTAGCTGAATACAAGGTCAGCAGTTACAAACCAATAGCCTTCTTATACACGCATAACAGATTCACTGAGTGAGAAATCGAGGAAACAATTACTTTTACAATAGCATCCAAAAAATGAAATATCTAGGAATCAGTCTAACAAAGGAGTCTACTCTGAAAACCACATCACTCTGCAAAACGTCATTAAATGACTGGTGTTTCAAATAGCTAAATGATTATGCCTTAAATTAAGCCTCTCTATGGTAGTAGAAAAATAGGTTTTTATTATAACATATCCTTTCCATATCAGAGGTGGACCTGATTACAGGAATGTACAACATAAGGCTTTATAGAAATCTCTGACCCTTCTTTTTCTGTCTTGTCAAACACATCTGCTTTATGAAATTGTCATGCCACTTATATCGATGGAAATATATATATATATAGTGGTGTATTCCTATAATTTCAGTACCATGGGAAGTTAAGACAGGAAGATCACAAGTTTGAGTCCAGTCTGGGCAATTTAGGGACTTAACAAGGCCCTGTTTCAAAATAAAAATTTTAAAGGGCCAGGAATGTAGCTCAAAGTGAAGGTTCTTGTTTAACTACCCAGTATTGAAAACAACTCCTTTTCTATAATCCATGATGAAACTTCCTAAGGATCAACAACTATATACACGGAGTATTTCTCTTTTCATTTTGTCTTTTCATGTAGTTGGCAGGAAGAAGATTGAGATTGCTTCATTTCCCTTCACCAAGGAGATAGTGTAATATTACACACAAGGAAAAACTCAAATTTTTCATTATGGAAAATTTATTTCAAAATTCGATTTTTAGAATATTGTTGTGTCTGTGAGTAATGAGGAATTAGAAATATACTTATTAATGTGTTCTTGAAAAGCTTAAAGTAATAGAGCTCAGATTGAAATACATAAGCCCACGTTGTCTTGGCTTCATCCTTTCATTCACGCAGTTTAATTTCAGCCATTTCAGAGTTACAGTGATATTGTTATATGCAGTCAGTAGCTTATCTATAACTTGCAAAAATACATAGACACCTCAGTGGCATTACTGTCATTTCACACTGTTATTTCACTTCTGTTTTGCATTCATTTTTTTTTCCTGATCACTGAGCCAAAATACTGACAAAGGGAACTTGGGAAAAGAGGTTTATTTTGGTTCCAGGTTTCAGAGGGTGAAGTCCATATACAGAAGGAAGTCCGAGAGAAGAAGTAGGATGAGCAGAAGACATGGCAGAGAAAAGCTTCTTAGCACATGGCAGTCAGTAAGTAGAGGAGGAAGAGGAAGAAGGGGGGACTGTGGGGAGAAATACCCCCTTCCAGATTCTGCCTATAGTGAACCTCTTCAACCTACCAGCCCAGCACTTAACAGTACAGTCAGAAATTAACTCATCACTGGACTAGTTCACTCATAAGTATAGTAAGCTCACATGGAAACATCAGAAATGATGGCCTCTGCTTTGGGAAACAGAAATCCCCATTTTAGTGTCAGCCAATTGGTTTCTTCCAAGGGCTGTGACATCTCTAAAATTTTGTCTTCCGGGAAACCTGCTGGCAAGCCTGTAACTGTGAGAAATCATCATGCTGATCTCTGCTGTCATGTCATGTCAGCAGGACTCTCTCCTTCCCCATGTGCCTGTCTGCCTCTGTGTCCCTTTTTTCACTTTTTGTAAGAATATCAGTCATGTCAAATTATCTAATATTTTATTAACTCATTTCAATTACTTACCTACTTAAAAGATCCTGTTTCCCAATACAGACACAGTTATAGATGCTAAGAATGAGGAGTTCAACAACTTTGGGTGGGACACTGTTCAATACATAACATTTGTTGTATTTCACATTTTCTAGTTACAAAAATGTCCTATCTTATCTGTGAGACACTCTAGAGCAATATAAGAAATAGGCATACCAGATAGTGTTAAACAGAGACCGAAGAGAGCATGGATGGGGGGCCCTGGACTGAGGGAGATGTCACTGGGTTTGGGCCTGGCCTCTGCTTGGGAGAGGTGTGCAATCCATGCCTGAGAACTGCACGGCTGGCAGTGATGCAGGGTCCTGGCAATCAACTTGCCAGGAGTCAGGAGGACAGGTCTATCCCCAGATAGACCTAGCAACTTAAATATTCATTCTGGGACCAACTCAAATTCTAGTACAGTTTTCTAGAAAGACCATTTTCTTTTGTTCTATTCTAAGTTGACTGGGAGGGAGGATTGACTCTTAGTATTGAGAAGGACAGCATAGACTGTAGTTTAACATCTTCAATTTAGAAAAGGCAAAGAGGGATAAGGAATTTAGCTAAAGACCTAGCAGAAAAGATAGCTATAATATTCAGAATCATTTTCCATTTCATTGCATGGCTGCTTCCTCCATGAGTGTGCTGTGTGAAATCCACCTTCCAGCCACCTGTGCACACACTTGTCTGTTCTACCTCCCCATAAGTCTCTTCGATGCTAATTTTGAGTCTTCACTTAGTGGCCTCAGTTTCCTTCACATTTTGAAGTATTTTAACTTACCCTGAAATGGAGATGTCTGAAGAGGCATTGACCAGGGTTAAAGGCATCGCTATGGTCAACTGACAAATAGTCATTTTGCCTTCTTTGATTTGCAGACCTGAGGAATACCATTCCACCCCAGAGAAGGGTAAACTTTCAAATCAGGATTGGGTCCACCGAGGCCACCCTACACGCCCTTACTTCTCATTTCTGATCTCAACCTTAACTCCCTTGAAGAAATAATTCAATTAAATTTGAATGGTAAGGAGGCAAATGTACAAACATAGAGAGAAATTAGGTCTTTAGGTCGTAGCCAGTGCTGACATTCTATTTCTGAGAAAGAATTGTCTCATGTAGGTGGGAAACACCTGCACTTTTAGAAACTCTGATTGTTCTGACGTGTTCTAATAATTCACAGATTTCCTGCTTATCCAAATTTCATGAAGTCTAATCAATTTAAAGAGAGCTGATTTAATCTTTCTTATGTAATATTCCAATTAACAAAGTGACAAGCCTATAGGAAATAAAAATCTGGTGCATTTTGGTCAAAATCTCTTCTTCTTTTTTCTTTTAAAGTTTTTAATTCAATTCACTTTATTTGTAGGCCTGAGGATTATTTTTATTTCATGCCTGCAATTATTATCATTATTTTTTTCTTAGTGTGAAATTGCTTTTATTGTGTCACCGAAATGATCTTTATATAATTCCTGAAACTGAATTCAGGAAAATCACATTACTGTTTCATTTTTTATATTTGAAAATAGGTAAACATAAATGTAGTATAAATGTATAGTGAAATTTTAAAAGTGTATCCAAGATTTTAAGGGGAATTTATTATTGCTTTGTGAATTATGTCTACCTGAAAATTAGTTTATTTGATGTAGTTTTTGAGATTTAATAAAAGGGAATATAATTTCATACTGATAATCACTTAAGTAAAATTTTACTTCTTCATTGGGAATAATATATCCTATGTCTTATCCTCGAAAAATCATTTTATTACCTCACTTGGAGAATGCAAATTTATTTCTCTGGGGAAATATACATATGTTTTTAAGTAGGTGATTCTGAAAATCTGATTTATTTAATCTGAGACATTTCTAAATATCCTGTCAATGATCATCTTGAAAAGTTATCACAACTCTTTTCACATTGCAGAAGGGAATATAATATTAAAAGGAAAATATTAGTAATTATGTTGTTAATCTGAGTTTGTTATGAGAAAAGTGCTTACATATATTTGGCTGTCAGGTCATTTTTAGTATGTTTTATGTTTAATGTTTGTGACTACTTTACAGTGGATACATATGTCTATGTATGTGGACATGTGTACGTACTTACATATATATGCATATATATAAATATAGATATTTTAATCCTGCTTATGTATGTGTAACAATTGGGAAAATTTCTGATTGCTGAACTACATGCTCATGACTGTTAAAGTGGAGAAAATCCAAATAGTATTATTTCCAAATACCCTCATTTTCCTTCCTGCTGAAACCTCTTCCGAGATTACTGATGCCACACATAATCTTTGTGCAAATTTCTACTTTTGTGTCATTTCTTTAGCACCTCTCAAGTTGCTGATAAGATTTTAATTAATCACAATATGACCATTGCTCATTTTATTGTGCCTTACATAACTGTTTTGTGCAAATATTGTGGTTTTTTAAATAAACTGAACATTTTGAGCAGCTCTGCACCAACAATCCTACCAACACCATTTTCCAACACAATGTGCTCAAGTCATATCTCAGTGTTATTTTGAGTAATTTTTGCAATATGTCCAACTTTACACAAAAATGTCCATTAACTGTGCTGATATCATTGGGATTGTTTGATGGCACCACAATTTGTGCCATGTAAGGCAATGAACTGAATTGTTAAATATTATGTTCCAAATCCTCCATGGATCAGCCATTCACCCATCTTTATCTCACTTGGGATTCTCTATTCCCTTATACAGAACACTGTGGAAATTTTGCAGTTTGTAAGATCCTAAGCACTAAGTGTACAGATGAACAGTTCTACCCATCTCACTTGAGATAGAATCTAGAAACAATAAAGCTTTGTGGGGAACACTGAACATTGAGATGGGCTTGAGGCTCTTGCATGAACAGTTTACCACATTGTGAATGAAAAGAAATATTTAAAGAAATTATATATTCTCTCCCAATGAGCACATTAATGACAAGAAAGTTAAACATTCACTGCTGATATGGAGAAATTTTTAGTTGTCCAGACAGCAGGTGGCAGTCGTCCAGACAGAAGCCACAGCACTTCCTTAAACCAGAGTCTCATCTGTGACAAAACCCTCAGTCTTCAATATCCTGGAGTCTGGGAGCGAGGAAGGTGTAGAAGAAAAGATGGAAGCTATCAGAGGTTGGCTCATGCAGTTTAAGGAGAGAAACCATCTCCATAATATAAAGTGAAGGTGAAATGTGCTGTCAGAGCTGCAGTAAGTTGCCCAGAAGCTCTATCTATGATCAGTGAGGAAGGTAAAGGTGAACACTAACTAAACAGTAGTTTTCTCAGCCTTTTATCTCATGAAGCCATCTAGGACTTGCACAGCTAGACAGGAGAAGTCAGCACTTGGCTTCAAAACTTCAAAAACAGGCTGACTCTCTTGTTAGGGGCTGACGCAGCTGGTGACTTTAGTCGGATCCAGTTGGATCTAGTGCTCTTTCACCATTCTCCAAATCCCTGGATCCTTTAGAAAGAATTGATTTTGCCTGTGCTCCGTAATGGATCTACAAAACCCAGATCAAGGTGTGTATGTTTACAACATGATGTACTGAATACATTAAGTTTCTGTTGACACCTGTTGATCAGGGATAAAAGGACACTTGTCAAAATATTACTGCTCAGTGACAATGTACCTGGCCCCCAAGAGCTCTGGTGGAGATGTACAGTGGGATGGACACTGTTTTTAGGCCTGTAAATATGAAATCCAGGATCAAGTGTTAATTTTGCCTTTCAATTTTTTATTGTTTAAGAAATATATTTTGTGAGGTTACAGCTGCATGGTTAGCATGGGTAGTGATTTCCTCCCATGGATCTGAGCAAAATAAATTGAAAACTTCAAAAAAGTAAACTGTTCTAGATGCTATCAAACACATGCACCAGTCAGGGGAGTTGGTAAGAATTCTAGCATGAACACAGATGAACAAACGGCATTTCATCTCTCATGGTTCAAGACTTCAGTTGAAGTGGTGACAGCAGCAAAAGAAACATGTGGAGCCTAAATAAGTGGCTAAATTGCTGCTATGTCGCAATAAAATGTGCAAGGACAAGAAGTTGGTTCTCTGGATGAGTGAAGACTGTGATTTCTTGAGATGAAGTCTGATCCTTGGAAAGATACTTGAGCAGGTGGAAACGATAACAAAAGATTTGGAATATTACATAGATATAATTGGAAGTAGCACTAGCAGTTGAGACTCCAATTTCAATGAAGTTCATGTGTTGTTTTCAAATTGCAGCATCTGCTATAAAGAAATATTTCAAGAAATAAAAAGTCAACAGGTAGAGAAAATTTTATTGTTTTATATTAAGAAGTTGCTGTGGTCATTCCAACTTTTAGTAAAAATCAGCAACCATAAACAATGATGAAAGATCCTCTACTAGCAAAATGATTACACTAGATGGTGTAATAGATGATCACTAATATTTTAGATATATTTTAAGTTCTAGGTTTGTACATTTTTAGACATAGTAATATTGTACATTTGATAGATTAGAGGATAATGAACACCTATTATATGGACCAGGAAATCAAAACATTCTGATGACTTTGTTGTAATACTTATTTTATTCAGATGATGTGGAACTGGACTTGCAATGCATCTCAATGTATTGTTCAGTTTCCTTGTCTCTGAAACAAACCACAATACTCACAACTTAAGAGAGAGATATATAATTTAGGTCACAGTTTCAGTGGATTCAGTCCATGGTAAGCTTGCTTGGAGGCAGAAGCCTCATGATGGAAGGGCATGAGGAGGGGAGCTGTGTAGTTTCTGGCAACCTGAAAACAGAAGAGGGCTGGAGAGCAAGGGGCATGTGACCGTAGGGAGTACTCAAGGCCACAGCTCCATGACCCACCTAGGTGTGCCAGGAGAGTGCTGTGCTAATCCACTAGGCATTTCTTAATGTAATGAAGGTGACATATCTGGATTAGCAAACTCGCAGAGATATGTCTGTCATCACCCCAGAAATAAAGAAATAAGACTTTACTTTAGAATGTGTACTTCTGTCTCATTCTTCCTGGGTCATATGATTCATATGATTGTTTCTATTTAAATATTACTTAAATATTAAATGTCATACTAACATTATTAATATATTACGCAGACTCGGAAAATTAGACACAACTCCTATTAGATAAGTTTGTCTACAGCATTTTAAGAGAACTGCTTACAGCAGTAGAAAGAAGTGGTGGAAATAATAGCATAGATGCCTACTTACCAGACTGGAGCTGCTTCAAGCAGAGATGCTGATATCTACTCAGTTATAGATGTGTCCACTTTACCCCTCAATATGGAAAAGGTCTGACTTTCCCATGGAAATTCAAATCTTTCTGCTAAGATAATCTGCCTATCCCAGTATCCACACTATTACTACATTCCATTGTAGTAATCCCAGCACTCTAGGAGGCTGAGGTAGAAGCTTCATGAGTCCAAGCCCAGCCTGAGCAATTTAACTGCCTTCTCTCCTTTTTAAATATCCATAATATGTTAGTGCCTTATTCATGACTCTAATGCTGCTCTTCAATTGCATATATGCATGTATTTTAAGTCTCATATTCTTTCTATGCTTAATCCTCTATATCATCATGTCTTTTATTTTCTCTCATCCTTGAATTTTGCTCTCTCTCTCTCAATTTGCCTTCACTGTCGTCTCTCAGCTTCCCTGTCTCTTACTGTTCCTTCATCACTACCCTTCAGTCCTACATAGTGGATATTTTCAAGTTATTCAGGACCTGTGCATTTGTCCTTGTGCTTGAGCATCTTAGAGATCTTTTCAGACCCAGCAGACATTGTCCTTATCCAGCTTTTGTAATGAAAGGAATCATACTCCACATTTTTATTTCAGATCACAATTGTTATGTGCTATTTTGCAAGTTCTTAGAAAATATTTAGTAAGCAAAATACCTATAGTCTAGGCTTAGAAAAAGCCCCACGTACAAACTAAACTGCAAATAGCTAATGGGATTACCAGTGGAAAGCCCAACAAATTTCTAAATTTCACTTATTGTTAAGTCTCTCAAGCAATGTTACTTTAATCTGTGAAGGCATATTGCATTAATTATAGATGGTCATCATTCAGATGTTTAAGAAGATCTTGACCTATAAATGATTTTGCATATCCTTAAGAATTTTCTTGAGAAAGTTTGGCGTTTTTTATCTTCTCATTGCTGCTGTGGCAAGACAATTACAAAGTCCTAGTAGATGGATGACCTGGTATCAATGGTCTCATGTAAGCCCTTCCCTTTGGGATAAGAGTTTACATTTTAAGTAGATCGTGAGGATTTAACTACTATTCTACCAAAGAGAATCAGTCCTGTTAAAATTCTTTTCTAAATGTAAATCTATCCCCAGAACTGTCTTCAGTACCAAAGCCCCTCCAGGCTTCTAGCTTGCCCACACAGTGACTGTGCTCCTCATCAGTCCTTTGGAGTCTGGCAGTGTGTGTTCAGATCCATGCATGCACCTCCAAGGATAACCTTCCCCTAAAACTATGGTACATGTGTTATGGAAATTCTGTTCTGCTGAAAACAAAAGTCAATAGGAATGCATGCTGAAAACACATGCAGTGATTAAATGCTATCACTTATTATTTAGGAGCTATAAAGCAAGAAAAGCACAACTATACTTGTGCCAGTCCCAGAGCACCACGTATGAGAACACTGATGGTGACATCCTGACATAGGTGAAAGAATTAAAGAGCAAAAGAAATCCAGCCATACTGTTAGAGAAGAGATCTGTGTAATACGATTATATACAATATTTGGTTTTATGATAATGAACTTTAAATTCTGCCCTTCATATACCAGGCCTCCAGTTCTATGGGAGGAATTTTTCATGTCCACGGTCTTCAAGGCAGTTTCAAATGATGGTGTCTTTTAGAAGCTATGGGGGCCACAAACACAGTATTTGGGATGCTGAGTTACAGAAGTGTTCTGGTTTTATCCAGATGTCCCCTTGAAGTCTCATTACTCCTAGATGTGGATTTGGGAGGTGACTGGACCATGGGCATGATATTTGCTGGAGGATTAGTTTACTGATGAGCTTATACTTCAATGTGGTGTTAGGAGGTGGAACCTGGTTGGAGGAAGTGGGTTGCTGGGGGCGTGGCCTGAGAGCTTCGGTCTCCCTGTCTCCTTCCTTCACTCTCTGCTTCCCCTACCATGCCGTGATCTCCTTCTCCTGTGCTGTGCCCTCTGCACCCTTCCTGCCTCAGAGCCAGCTGATCACGGACTGAAACCTCTACCCCCTGTGAGCCCAAATGAACCTCTCCTCCTTTAACTTGTGGGTGCTGGGTGTTGTGACTCTGTGAAGAGAAAGTAGCTAAGTAAATAAATAATGTGGTGTTAAAATCCACTGGATACATAGCATTGCAAAGTATCTGTCCTTCATTTTACTAAACCCAACAGACTGGCAGACTTCTTCTTTCTACATTGTCATGTGACTTTAAGAAGGCTTTGTTTGAAGATTTTCAGTTTGTGTCTTTAATGTTTATGCTCATAGATGGAAAACATATGCAGATCTTAGAATTGAAAGGGTTTACATCTTACTATTCATTTAATTTACACGAGTAATTTTGTAGGCTATCCACAAGAGCTCTTTATGATATGATACTGCAGGTAGATTTAATAAGCCTCATATTGCAGGATTTTTTTCTTTCTCATAATAATTCATAAATAAAGATATGTATGTATGTATGCATTCACACATATCCTTGATATTATTTATTTCACACGCATGCCCCCATGTTCCATTCAGGGAGCTGAGAGAACCCTTTTCACATGCTCTCTTTCAGTGTTCATTCCTTCTTTAATTCATCCTTTTCAGAAAAACTTCCACTTACTGACCATAGACTGGGGCACAGGCCACCTTCACTGATACCAGTGAAGCAGGTTTACTTTAGTTTTTCCTATTCTTTAATATCTATTTATATAATATTTATCCTCATTATGCTTACCATAAAGATATTATCTTCTTCCTATCACTAGAGCTGAACTAAATTATGTAGTATTGTCTCATTATATGTAACTTATTCACAGTAAACCACACATATGCACTTGGAATGCTTACTAACAAATGAACGAATGCAGCAGGATGTGTGAACTTGAGCCCAATGTGAGAGGGCATGGAGTTACTAGGTCTGACACACTCGTGGAGAGTGACCACCCCGCACAGAGACCACATCGCTCTACAGAACAACTGGGACAATATCCGGTCAACCGCACACGGGCCATGAATGCTTCTCTCCTTCCCTTTGTACACAATGTGGGAGGATGAAGGCTGAGTAGTTTAAATGATGGAGGAAAAACTAGATCTGTTGAAAGTATCAAAATACCCTATTCATCTGAAAACACGTCATAGTAATCTTCAAAGATGTCACGGCTCCAGGAAGAGTTCCAGAGTAATTGTGACTGAATTTGACTTATTTCTTGTCAGTTTTAGAACCTTGTCAATCCTAATTATAGAAACAACTCTTCACACACCCAGTACATTTAGGAGCTCAAGACATATTTGTTGTTCTTACCCTCCTCTGGGTGGGTGGCTTCATGCGCACGAAGGAGAATCAGGATAACCATGGCTCACGCTTTGCTCAGGACATGTTGACTTCCCCAAACATGTTCTCTTGCAGATACAAATCATATCCTCAAAGGTGTTATATTTTGTGGACAAAATATATAAGCACCTTAATGATAGTGATATTTGAATTTTTCAGTAATTTATCTGGATTTTGAAGCACATGGTGAAAAGAAAGAAAAATTTTAGTCTAAAGAATAAGTCATGATGCACTTGTTCATAGACACCTTTTTGCTCTTCAGGTCATATTTATCAGGACCTAAGGACTCTGATTTCCTCTCCTCAGCTTCCTCCGTTACTCTCACAGTTATTTTTTCCACTAAAATAAAAACTTTGACTATAGCCATGTTCTTTCTTGAGACTACTTTAAACATTTCTGTCCAATCTCCCAATGTCACCTACCCTTTCTTTGACTTTTGAAATATGTCATATTTATTCAACAGTCCTCTTACCTGATTCTGGATTTATCTGTTGAAGTCTGCTATCTCCTTTTCTGTGGGTGCCTCAGGTCAAAAAGGCTCTTTATTACTCCTTTTTCCATTTGTAACACTAACATTCTACAGGCAATAAGCTTAATTGATAAATATGTTTGTTAATGTGCTGGTAAAATAAGAAGAAAGTCCTGTATGTTATCAAGATGAAGAAAGTAGAGAAAGAAAACACAAAGATGCACAGAGTGTGCATAACAATCACTAAAGCCTATTTTCTGAGCATAGGGAAGAATATTGAAAAAGAGACAGTATGAATTTGGTACCCAACATAGCTTAATTGCTTTTTCTCTATTACCTTTCATAGAACATTACTGAGGTTCTTCAGCAAGTGCACCGTATTAACCTGAAGATATGCTGAATGAGCAATAAACTCCATGATTCAGTTGCCACTAACATTATGTTACCGAGAAAACTTGAAATATTTAAAATTTGTTATATATTTAATTATATTAACAATTAGCTTTATCCTGCATAGCAAAGTGGTTGGCATACATGACTACACTAAATATTCTTTTCCCATAAAAATGTGTACATTCCATGGGTCTGCTGTAGAAAAGGTGGAGGAGCTCAGACTGAAGCAGAGATCCTTGCATTTGCAACTGAGTGGAACTCCAATGATGAGTGCACCACAGCAGTCCAGCAGAAAGTCAGAGATCTCACACAGAGAAAGGATGGACACAAAGATAGATTGTGAGTCCTGTAAAGAGTCACCAGAAACTGGCCACCCTGTAACTGCTGTAGGGTTAAATATAGACTTGCTGGTTACTAATTCAAGGATTACTCTTTGACCACTTCTACCTCAGGGCATATTTTTTAATTACTGATTTTAGTGGGTTAAGGAGGTGGTTAAACAGTATGTGGTTTTATTTCATAGCAGTACATGACATTTATGCTTAGTTGTAAATTATGGCTGAAACAAAGTTGTTACTTCTACAATGTAATATAAAATAGATTAATTTATGATACCTTTGACTTGGCAGAAAATTGACATTCTAGAAAAAAGAAGAATCCATATATATCTTTGAATTGGAAACTAATAAAACCATATATAAGAGATTGTCTTTTACTTCAGTCAATGCCCCCATTGGGACATTTCTTCCTATGCTACAGTACTGCCCTAGCATGCATGGCACAATCATGTCTTCTGTACAAGTGACATCGCACAAAGAAACTGAATAAAATAGGCAACTGCGATGGGCCTGTGACTGTCATCTCTTTTGTATGTACACTGCAAAAAATACTGTGCACCAAAGTGTAACTAACTCTTACAAGGGCATAAGAACTGCTTTTCATTCCCAAGACCAATGGGATACGTGTTACTACTTAATTGGACTGGTTTGATTTCACAGAGTCCATCTATGCCCATGTAACTGTTCCCTCATATTGACTCTATTTATAATATCCATATTATATCTCCACCTCAGCTCCACACTTAGAATTCTAAACAGTTCCAAACTTGACCGTGGAGGCTCCTCACAACCAGGAAATCCCGAAGACCATTTCCTTATGACAGTATTCTTGTACCTCTCCATCTTTTATCTAAAGAGATAAAATTCAAAGCAGCTGAACTCTCATTAGATTATTTATTAAAACATTGTGAAAATATTATTAATTTCCTCTCAAGGTTTGAGTAGTTAAGATGTGAGAGAAATGCTTAACTCACTGAAGGAAAAATGCTCAGTAGTATGTACAGAATCACTATGCTTTGTATCTCACTGGTAGTTTTGTGCAAAACCCTAGGTTTACTACCATGCAGAAAACCCTTAAATATTTTGTATTCAAATCCCCTCTTCTTTTCAGTGTTATTTCAATAATATTCTTTGACTCTTTTAAATATCTATTTATGTCTACATTTTTACAGCATCAAATTTTATTAAGAGAGCTAATGACATTATTAGAAAGTCTGTCATCACTGTAGCTAAGTTATTTTACACATCACTAAAGAGAAATTCAAAATATTTTAAGTACTGAAGGAAATAAAATATTTGACAAGATAGATGGTTTAAATAATTGAGAAATAAGGAAAATTTACCTTCACATAATAAAAGTAGATATGCAAATGTGTATAAAATGAAGAAGTGACATATTTAAAATAACCATATTTTCTCTGAACTAAATGGACCAGGGGAACTATAATTTATTTTATAATTTAAAACATAATTAAAATCTTTTGAATAGACAGTATTTCTTCTATGTGAGCAAATTTGAAGCAGCAGCAGGAGTCCAGTTTATACTAGATTTAATTGAACTGATATTTATATTTCAAGACATTTTTTCTCATTTACCCAGAAGAGATTGAGGTCTAACTTTATTTCAATAATGCTTTTATTGGACCCTGAATGATAAGAATTTATTTAACTCCTTATTAAAGGGACATAAAACCATATCAGCCATTTTTCATGAGCAGAATAGGTTTTATTTTCTCCTTTGTCTGACTGAAGCCCATATTCTAGTCATATTTTTAGACAGAAATATCCCTTGAGGGAAACCCTATGTACTGGGTTTTCACAGCTTATTTTTTTTCTTTCTTTTAAGTTTGTACAAATGGCATAATATTCTAACTCGCACCCCTTTATCTAGGGCTCTCTTTCAGATTCCATGAACTACAATGCAATTAAAACGCTTGATAAAAACAAAAATCAACTGGTTCAACACAGTAGACAAAACCTGTAATAAAACCCTGTCTTTAAATTATGCCTTTTATGGTTAGGGGTCTACTCGGAGCCTCTCTTGTTTTCTGTCCTTAATGAAGTAGAAGCACCAGTAGTTGTTCATGTTTACCGTGAGAGTCAAAAATGGCAAACATCTGATGTCTTTTCATTTCTAAGTGTTACCTTCAAGTATTGAATTTCTCTTTTTATTTAAAGTTGAAATCTAAACTATTTGTCAGGATCAGATTTAAATATGGGCTATCAAATTCAAGGGTCATTTTACTAGACAGATTCAAAGAGAAACTTGACTTTGTATTCTTTACAAAGTTCAAAAAAGGTCTTTGAAAAGATTATTTTAAAATTTTATATTTTGTCATAAAGACACAAAGCAGTGCAGGGAAATGTGGTCAAAATTACTAAGTTGCGGTTATTAGTAAATATGTACTACTAGTAAATATATTGCTAGTATCATTGCAACTTTTTTATTAAAGACGATTTCAGCCTTGACTATACCTTAGTCAACTTCTAAATTGCATTAATCTCTCTGAGTCTGTTATAATGTTCTGGGAAGGGGTTGAGACATTCAGGCCAATAATCTTGAAGGTTTTCTAGATCATTGTAATAGATACCCTTGATTCTGATCTAGAAGAAATATAATTCCCAACCTGTAAGATGTCAAATGTGCTGAGTTCCTTGTCACACAAAGAACAAAGTCGTGAGTCAAAGGAAGAAAATTGGTTTTTTTTTTTTTTTTTATCACAACTAAGGAGAGAAGAGTGGCACCTGGATTTCTAGGTGGGGCAAATAGAAATTTTGACTCATTGATCATTGTTATATTTTGTTATTTTATTTTATTTTATTTTTAAGGTTTTTTTGAGACAGGGTCTCGCTTTGTAGTTCAGGCTGGCCCTGAGCTCAGCCTCAAACTCACATCACAGCAGTCCTCCTGCCTCTGCCTCCCAAGTGCTGGGATTATAGGCGCGAGCCACCACACCCGGCACTGTGGTATATGGTACTGATTGCTGCTGGGGTGAGTCTCCACGCCCAGTATTGTATGTGGTTACCGGGGATCGAACCTGAGTCCTTGCACTTGTAAGACAGGCGCTGGAACAACTGAGCTAAATCCCTGGCCCGATCACTGTTATATTTTGGAAATATTGCAGGGGCTTTATTTAATTACCAACTTTTCATTATTTACAAGGTTTAGTCAATATAAAAATAATATGAACTGGTGCTGATTCTCTTGGAAAGCTGTTGTTTGATTCCTTGCGGGGTCATACTCGTGTTATATCCAGAGCTCGTTTATGTGTAGATATTCATTTTCCTCTAGTTTGCATAGTGCCAGAACTTCTTGCTTATTAATTAAGATCTTTATAAGAAAAAAAAAAGGGCAAAAAGTACATTTTCCCCGGAAGAGTTCTTATGACGGTTATTATCAAGTGACCAAGAGTTTTTGCATAAGCATTCGTTAGTGCTACCAGTGACTTTCTTTGAAATAGGAATTTTAATCTTCGAATAGTGATTTTCATGTGCTTCTTGGCTTCAGGCTTCAGGATGAATCACTGTGCCTGGAGCGAGATCTTTGTCAAGGGCAGACCTGAGCATCCGGAAGCAGTGCAACCGAGGGGCCTCTCCCCAGGTCACCTCTAAGAGGGACGGAGCATCAGAGAACAAAATTCCTTAGAGCTGGGAAAGTTACCAGGGTCAGAGCAGAGCCCCGCCCCACCTTTCCTTTTTAATGTGAATAAAGCTAGGAAGAAGGTTCTTTGGAGAACTCTTATATTTCAGAATATATTTAATAAGATTGTGAAAGTGATTGCCATTTTTTTAAAGTTTGATGTAGGAGCTTGTTAGCCATAAACTTGTCCATGCAATCTGAGGGATCATATGCACTGATATGAGCTTGTCTTTTTTGATGGAAGCATAATTCAAAGATCAATGTAACAGGTCTGCAAACACCTTTGTTGCTGGGTGTAATTCCCGTTGCATGGGGGAGTACTCGAAGGCGATTATAATTTCCACCCTTCTTTATTCAGCACCTTACCTACCAAATTCTCTCCCAGGAGCTCTGTGTACATTTTTTTTTTCTCTTGACACACTTCATTTTCTTAACAAATCTATAACTTAAAACAATTTGGTAATTCCTTGAAGTTCCTACAAGCTAAGGTCAGGACAGAGCAGAGGAGTCATTTACACTTAATTTAGCGTGCTGTTTTAAAAATCACCTCTGTATTTTCATAGTGCAAATGGGACAAGTGTGACATATAATGAAAAAATAGAAGAGAGAGTATTAAAATATAGATATTTGCTCTGAAGCATGATTAAAGTGGCATACACAAGCACAGACAGTGACAGACTATTCACACTTGAAAATTTGAATGTATTTCTCTATTTATTAATTATTATGATATGCCTAAGTGGTGCTTATTTTACACAGCTCAGTGTTATATTAAAATGTAATGAAGAAATATCCTATCGTGGTATTAATAGTCAATAAATAAACATATCTCATAAATTTCATCAATCTTTTTTAGAAAAAAAAACTACAAGTTTGATTGAAATAATAGCTTCAAAACATTATGCAGCATTCACAAAAATCATCATTAGCACCATGATAACTATAAAATACTAGATTCTGTCAAACCAATCATGATTAAAATTATGAAGAGTCTTGCCTTCTATAAAAAATTTTGTACTTCCAATTTAATGTACCATGATAATAAAATAAAATAATCATTACAACTAGAGTTTAATTGTATGGATATATCATTACACTTGAAAAATTCTAATATCATTAACAATAGCAGCTAATGTAATAATCTGGTAAGATTTACAGATACACTATCAACACATAAAAATGTCCTTACACCTTAACTAGTTTGTTAAAGTTTGATCCAGGATACTGGATATAGAAATTAATGCTCTTCTTTTATTCAACATCTACTTGCTCTAGAAATTCATTATTTATCACTTTGGTTGTTATTGCCAACAGGTATTCATTTTATATGTCTGTTTAATTTTAAAGGTTTCCCCAAATTATAAATATTCTAGTCTAATATAACACATTTCAAAGTCTTACTTCAATAAGAATTAAGACTTTTTCATTGAGTTTGGGCAGGTTAAGAAGCTTACAATAACTAGGTACTATTTTCTGATGAAGGAGAGATGAAAGGTTATAATCAGGAATGATCTCTCTTGACTTGAGATATTTAAAAATCTCATCTCTAAATTCTCTCCTAGGCAAATGGACATTTACCCTCTTCCTCTGAAGCTTCAGCGTTCTGCTTAGAAACTTCCAATCAATCATTCTTTGCAAGCAAAATGGTGATGTTACCATAGCGTTTTGACTTCCTGTTCACTCCCTCAAATTATAGTAACCACTACCTCTTTTAGGGCAGGTGACCAAGACATTTTTCTGTTGCTTATTATGTCTGTAGATTCTGCATCCAGTCTACACGAAACCCTTGTTCTGATAATACATCTTCACTCTATTGCATTTTCAACCTGTAGCCTTTAGCTTTCTCATAACAAGAATTGGATCCCTATGCTGTCACCCTCAAGTATCAAGGGACAGATCTCAAGCTTCTCTCTTGATGTCTTGAAATCACCTTTTCCACATGACTTGACAGTAAGGGAAGATATCACTTCCATAACAGCAGGAGTCAGGGGCCATACAAACAGCACTCTAATCACTTTCCCCAAAGGATTTCCCTTCTTCTGGGTTTCTCCATTCTACTTGCACAGCTTATGGTACATTTGAGCAAAGTGTGTTATAGGTGAGAAAACTCTTTACTTCAGGACCAGAGCCTGTACTGCATCTACCATAGCTGAAACCATGTTAAACGAGTTATATTTATTACCACAGGGTAAAAGTCAACCAATTAAATTGACAAAACATAAAGAGAAGTCACTGCAAATGGCCTGTGAATATACTCAGAGAAATGAAAATGAAAATAACACACACACAAAACACAAACTCTGTCCATAAGGACATGAGACACTTTGTTCAAGACTTCAATCATTCCAGAACTTTGAGAAAGCTGGCCATGGTCGTGTTCCTCAGCCAAATGTAGTTTGTGAGAAAATGGATTGTCTCATATATTCCTTCTAGAAATGTAAATTACTAGTGATATTCTGAAAACAGTTTGATAGTTTCTACGTTAGTTTAAAATATGGACTCAATATTTCATTTTAGTTGGGAAGAAGAAACTTAAAATCATTAGAATGTATGCTTATTGCTTATTATCTT
This sequence comes from Petromus typicus, assembly GCA_004026965.1. Classification (NCBI taxonomy): domain Eukaryota; kingdom Metazoa; phylum Chordata; class Mammalia; order Rodentia; family Petromuridae; genus Petromus; species Petromus typicus. The sequence goes on along the minus strand of PVIR01009383.1, from coordinate 5,819 downwards.
CAAAAGAAAATCAGTAAACTACCTGAATCTCAGTAAAGTAATGGTTAATTAGCCCATGTCCATCCTATAGAATGTCACAGAGCTATTACAAACAATGAGTAGTAACTATTTGACCTGAAAAATTACATAAAAATTACTGTTAGCCTAACTCTATATGAAATTGTCTTTTTTGTTCAAAATAAATACATTTCATACAAATTTTGATTTAATAATTTTTAAAGTTCCTTTGATTTCTACTTATTAATATTCTGACTTAATTATTTGGTTAATTGTCTTGGAATTACCTGGTTAAGTTTTTTTTTATCTTTTTAAGAAATTAATACATAAAACATACAGCCATATGGGATACTATATTTTTATACATGTATATATCATGTTCAAATCAAGGTAGAAATTCAGTAATTGTCACATACAGTTAAATTTCAGAGATAATTGCCTTTATTTTTATATGAACCTATCAAATGTCAATCTCCAAGAGAAGAGTTGTGCTTTGTCTTTGTTTTTGCAGTACTAGGAGTTGAACCGAAGGCTTCTCACTGAGTTATATTACTAAGCTTTTGAAAACAAGTTTTATTTACTTCCTTTACTTTGTAGTTTGATATGGGGCCTTGCTGTATAGCTGAACTGCAGACCCTGGGCTCAAACCCAGTGTCCTCTCCTGACCTATTCCACCTCAGAGCTCAGGAATATGGACATGTGCCACTAAGACCATCTGGCTTGGGTCTTTCTTGCTTGCATTTTAAGAAGCACTCTAGGTCTTTACAGTTTGACAGCCAGTGGCTTGACCATGTGATTTCTTTTTCCAAGAAATTTTGACTCTATTATTAGAGAACCTCGTAGTTCCAAAATTTTTGTCACAGGTATTAGTATATGTAAAAACATTTTTTTCTTCTTTAAACACATCTGTATTTATTTATTCACTGTGTCAGTTCAAGTATATACTGGGTATTCTTGTTGGCAGTGACTCCCATTTAGATAAGATGATACAATAAGGCAGAAGTGCTTTATAGTTTTACATTTGCTTGTAAACATTTTGACTATTTAATAAGCTACTTGTCAAGACACAGTAAGGGGTATCCTGATCTGTTTCAGAACTTTTGTTAAATCATCTGAACAATTTACTCTTGAGCAGGTTTGTCAGCGGAGCTTTCTTCATATGTGAAATGATAATTTTTAATAATCTCTCTTGAGTTTTGATTTGAATAAAGCAACAACGTGTTCTTTTACTCTCCGGTCTGTGGAGTGCTGGGGAACTTTTAACAGTGATTCCCTACACAGGAGGATTCAGTGTAAGACCTTCCTACTATGAAAGTCTATGTAGCTCAGCAGTACACTTCCTGTCTGGCAAGTTGGAGGCACTGAGTTTGATTACTGGTCAAAAAAAAAAATTAAATCTACAGCTTTCACTTGGATATATGAGCAAAATAAATTTGGAAACATAAAATGATTACTGTGAATCCTTGATCAAGCATTAGGAATGCTTTCTCCCTACTGTGTTTCCTTTTTGTTGTCGTTGTTTGTGTCTTCAGGTGAGGTAAGTGGGAGGACATTTTGATTCACTTTTGTGCTAATTAGGTCTGAATGTTATAACTGAAGAAACTCTCAGAACACATTTTGTCATGTAGTCATTATTTAAAAACAATTCCTATTAAAACATTACTGAAAAAATAGTTGATAGAATTATACCACAACTTTAATTGTATGTTTTATATAGCACTGTTACTGTATTTGTATTTTACTTTAAAATATGCAAGATGAAACAAACTTGGTTTCTTTTAAAATACAGTAAAGATCAATATTTTTTATTTTTATGAAGAACATTAGCAGGATACAGGTAAACATTTTTCTGCAGACCTTTCTGAAATGGGGCTGACCTATGTTTAGAACCTAAAATAGTTTATTGACCCCCCCACCAATGTTAACTGAGAAACATTCTTTAAATCTCTAATTACTAGGGAGGTTACAGCACATTCACAGAAATTTATGTTACTTATTCAGAAGATTCTTAAACATTCACCGTGATTTTTTACTGATACATGCTGTAACCTCATATGGATTATCTTAGCATAAAAAAATTATAAATGGTCACTATAAAGTTTGGGAATTTAATTTTCAATTTATTTTTAAATATAAGACTTCTTTCTTATAATATATATATATATATATATATATATATATATATATATATATATAAGTGCATAGAGCCTGCAACTTGGCAATATTTCACATAAAGCTATTTAATGTTCTTAACTTATTTGATCAGAAAAAATAAATAATTTGAATACAGAAACTGGGAATGTGGGATCAGTTCCTGTTACAGATATTATTAACTTGTTTGAATATTAGGGCTGAATTAGTATCATGGATGACCTATAATATGATAACCATAAAATCTTTACAGGATTTCCAAAATATTCTTTTTTTGATAACTTTTTTCCTTAGAATGTAGCAGAATAGACCTTTGTAAGCAGTGAGAATGTGAAGTACAAACTCAGAGGACAGAGATGACTGTTACTGAATTGCCTATTACATTGTGATCATAGAGAGAAATAGAGATTCAAAAGTATTTGGATCGGCGGCAGTGTGATTAGAATGAATGTATCTTCCTAAATGACTATTTAGATAGACAACATTCATTTAAATAGTACTTCAGTAATAGTTCTATTTATTCTATATAAAAATGTAGAATAATGTTTAAGACAAAAATTCTTGCTTTATTACATCATTGCCTATGAAATATGTACTTTGGAAACCAAGTCTGCAGCTTATTTTTTTCAAATGTATGACCTTATATTGAAAAGTAGTTATTGTTATTCATTCATCAAAGGTTTGTTGAGAATTTAGCTTTTGCCAGCGGCTGTGGTTAATTTTGGCTGGCACAGCAGTGACACAGGTGCTCACTGCCATCCTTGCGGCTCAGGTGCTTATCCCAGAGTTGTAGATGTGCGTGGAGTGATGGAGTCGATGCCAGCCCAAGGAAAGGATGAACCACGGTGAATGTAATGCCAGGGTAGCTGGTTTGTGGCATGCTGGAGGGATGTTCTACATTTTCCCCTTTTCTGTTACAATCTAATTTTTTTTTTACAAACTCCAAAGATTTCAATATATCTTTATATAGTCTTATTTGGTTTTTCAATTCTTTTTAAAAACTTTATATTTTATTAATACATTAAACATTATAAACAATACCTTACAAATGTATACCATACCAACAGTAATTGAGAATATATTTTGCCTCATTATTTGACTTATTATAAAGTATAAATAATATTAAAATCTACCTATCAGTTTTTATAATTCTTTATGGTTTTCCTGGATCTCAAATTTTTGTTTCCTAAATTGACCTGACTGGATTAATTTAAAAGTCACACACAAAAACACCACTCAAAAGTAGAATGAAGAGCAATACTTTAAAGAAAATTTTATTGCCAATCCTAAACCATAAGTCAAACTCAGATTTATTATATTAAAATATTAACAAAAATAGGAATCAAGATATATTATGTACAAGTATAAATTTTCAATCAGAAACATGATCATAATGTATTCCTAACGTGTATCTAATAGCTCGATTTACCTTAAAAAACAGAAGCTTGATTTGATTGATCTTAGAAAAGATTTCAAGTGCAATGTACTTCTTTTGGTCACAACTTACATTTCTTCTCTTCTTCCCATCAGCTAAGCTATTTTTCTCTGTAGTCCCAGTAATGTGTATTTTCTGTTCAGTTCTTTTTTGCCTTTATAAATGTGCTCCAATCCCTATATAAATGTTACATATTTACTTTTGTCTGATCAAGGTGAGTGAGGAACTTGCAGTGTCTAAATATTTTAATTATTGTCTATAAGACCCTAACATATTCCTCATGTATAGTTCTTGTATTCATTAAATTTTGAACTGTTATATCCACCTTTTGCGGTTTATCATGTAGGAAGTTTTGAGTAACTAAATACTTTCAACAGTACGTTTCCCATGTGGTTTTCTCTGGAGTTGTGAAGAGACAGCAGAATTAGATCCTATGTGAAGTTTGTACGTGTTTTTCAGGGAGAGCCCACCTCTCTCTGTGGACTGCCATGCCTTTGCTGACAGTTTCACACTTGGACTATCTCATTTTGTTTGAGAAAACAGATGTCTCCCGGGCACTCACATTCCCACATGCATAGACTATAGCAATGTTTTGATGTGAATGTGGAAAGTGTCCAGAAGTCAGCACCATGACATGATAACAGGCTGCTGCTGACTAGAACGAGAGGACTTGGTGAAAATTAGACAGTCTGTATCACGTAAAGGTGTACTATCCAAATACCAACATCTGCACAGAGCACTTCTGAGTTTCTCTTCAAGTCTCATTGTCTCGTACTTTTCACCTGTGTTGTGCTCTCACCTGGAGGTAATTGATGACTGGAAATGCTGTAGTTGGTTTAAGAAATGAAGCTTCTATGGTGTCCCTTTGTAAATAACATTATGTATAAATTAAGACTGTGACCTTGTTTGGGTAGAACATTCCATTAAATTTCATGAATTCATGTCAGGACATAACAAAGTGCATTCATCAGTTGAGATGGTTTGCTAACTTCCGCATTCAGTCTAAGTTGAGTTAGCCCAAGTCTACAATTAAGCAACGAGGCACAACAACAGGCTTTGAATTTCAGTGGAACTGGCAAAATGCTGAATTATAATTAAACCCAAGGAGATGAAGAATTGCTTACAGATTTAAACTGTAGGCTAGCCAATATCAAGCAAAAAGTCTGATTTTTAATATATATATATATATATATAGTATATACATGTGTGTATATATTGTATATATGCATGAGTACACACACACACACATATATACATATACATGAATACACACATGTATATTTCTTTAAAATGATTTAGTAATACATACATTTCATATGCTTAAACAACAGTTAAGAAACTATTTTTCAGTCTTCTGTTTACAAACTAAACTTTTAGATTGCTTTTATTTTTCTGGAAAGCAAGAACTGTTTCTTCCCTTCTTTTTCTGCAAGTGGAGGTTTGGATCTTAAGAGTTTCCAGTGGGCCAGGGATGTAGCTCAGGGGCACAGTGTCTGCCTGACAAGTACGAGGTCCTGAGTTTGATCCCAGGCACACACAAAAAAGAATCACTAAAAAAGTCCATGAAATCCAGACTTATTCACCAGGTGCTCTCACGGGGTGACGTGGGGCCCAGAGCATGAAGCCTTAGTGAGTGGAGGGTCGTTCGGGGGGCTTCCTCCTTCTCTGTTTTGTTCCTATTCACCAGGTGAGTGGTTTGACTCTGCCACACATGCCTTCACGATGTCCAGCCCCGTCAAGGCTCAACCAAATGCAGACTGGAAACTCCACAGGAGTGAGCTAAACTACACCTTTGTCCTCACCATTTCACTTCCTCAGGTACTTTGTTACAGGCACAGAAGGCCGAGTCACACACTAAGCATTCAATACTTGATAACCATAGTAACTACCAGGCAAAACTCTAGATAATATTTCTTACATAGGAATCTCACTCCTTTTCCCTCATATTTTACAAATAAAAGTAGCTACTGGCCAGGGATTAACTCAGTCCTGCCAACTGCCTCTCAAGCTCAAGGTCCTAAGTTCAGACCCTGATACAAAAATGTAAATGAGTCCTAGCATTGTATGTTATATATTGTGAAATAGAAAATGCTCAATGTAAAATAAGGTGAAAGGGGACAATGTTGAGATTGTAACAAAAAAGTAAGGAAACAAATTTTATATATATGGGGGGGTGGTAGGGTGGGTGGGGCTATGGGAAAAAATGAGAATTAAGTTGTGTCTTATACTGGTACAA
>PVIR01009382.1:0-53714 GCA_004026965.1 Petromus typicus | reverse complement strand
TGGGTAGTTCCGTTAGAATCATGCCTTAACTCATTCATGTCTCTTTTTTATTTCACCTTATTTTTTCCCAGGTCTGTTGCTTTGTATGTCATCTTGGCTCACTCAGTGGTTATTTTTTTTTTTTTTTTGTGCTTCCATTTCAGAAAGACAGTCACTTAAAGACCTCTGCTAAGGATGCCATCAGTTTAGGGACATTTTGTTTGATTGCTATACAGATCAGTTTCAGAGAAATGATCTTCTTCAGTGTCTTCCTGGTGCTTTTCTTTGTTGGATGTATTTTTCTTTTACTCATTTTATTTTGGTTCATTTATCCCTAGTCATCTTTGAAGATAGCACCATCCTTGTTCACATTCTTGTCCTGGGCGAAGGCACCCATTTGGATCACACTTTGATTATGAAGGCTTAATCCTCTTTTCATCTCTGCAGTTGATGTCAGTTGATGAGAACAACTGACAAGTTCATTCAGACAAGTTTCATTCAGAGCCCTTCTCCTTTCTGGACTCAGTAACTCACATCCATGTGAATGCTTTATTTTTCAGTACAATCAATATGAACATTTAGAACCGTTATTGGCAATGTACATGACTTAAAGGGTTTTTGTAGTCTCTGTCATTGACAGCCTTACATTATTTTATTTTTTCAGTTTTTGAGACAGAGTTTTGCTGTGGTGTTCAGGCTGGCCTTGACCTCACCATGGCGCCCAGGCTGGCCTTGACCTCACAGTGATTCTCCTGCTGCTGCTCTCCAGGATTCCAGCGCCTGGATGGTGAGAACACTGAATTTTGGAGACAGCCTTGAGACTCAGAGACAAGATGATGCCAGGTACCACATACCTCTTCCTTTGTAGAATAGCGTCAAGGAGGGAGTGGGGTGGCTATTTAGTTTTTGGTGTGTCAGCAGATAGACGGTAAAAGCACGTCAAGTGTTTCAAACTTCTCTGCATTTAGCTGGTCGCTGGGCCGAGTGAATTCAGAGAAAGCTATAAACTCAAATCTGCTGAGGTATTTTTACTGAGTGCTGTTCCTGCTACTGCGGTTTTATTTTCCTTCATCTGCAGTGTTAGCTGTTTGCTACTCTTGTTTTTTTCTAATGAGTTGATGCATCCTCATCTTCTCTCTGGGACTCTTTTCTGATGTTTTGAGGGGCCAGTGGGATTGTCTTCGCCAGATGGAAATGGGCAGTGGCTGCACAGATCCACAGAGGCAGTGTGGGATGATGGAATGTCAGCACGGTGTTGAACGTGTCAGGCCCTGGATGAGATGACTAACTACCATGGAACAAAGGAGACTAATTACACAAGATTTTTAGAAGGATTGTGTGAAATGGTGGTAATGCTTCATAACATGCAAAACAGCCAGTTCAGTACTTAGCACATAGTAGATGCTTAATAACAGCTCACTACAATGATTTGATACTGCCCAAGTCCTGTAGCTTGGCAGAACGGACAAATGAAGTTACATCACCATGTCCCAAGTTTGCTTTGCCCCACTGTGACATTGTTTATGTTTCCTGTACAGTCCTTTCCCTGACTTCACATAGCATCCTGGTGAAGTAGGACTTGCTGCTATCAATTCCTCTGCTAGAGCAAATCTTAAAGGAGACAGGTGAATTATTGATATAACTAGCTAGTTTGGAGCTGAGCTTTGAACCTGAGTCATTGAATTTCCAAACCTGTGATTTTCAACACTGCCTCTCGAGTGTTTGACAGTGAATTGACAGGCACAAGTCGGAAGAGCTTCCAGGCCTCAGACAACCTTCTGAACCACAGCCTCTGAGAAAAGCAAGTGAGCTTTCTTAATGCTGATGCTGAAGACTCAAACAGAGATATCTCTGGCTCCTCTTAATTATAGCCAACTTAGCCAAACATATCAAAGCTCAGCTGTATAAGATGTTATATCAGGTGTCACTGTACTCCAAGAACAGTTTTCTGGTGAGCATATGCAAGATACTACTATTTATTCTATTAATGGAAGCTGATAACCAGCCTTACGGTGAGATAACACTGCCTTTCAGATCACTCACAGCTTGCTTTGAGCAAAAAGTAAATTTGTGGGAAGATAGAAATGAACAACTGTTTTAATGAAAAATATTACCATTTTAGGAGGAAAACTAAAATGGAAAGTACACAGGTGTGGCAGGAGGAGAATGTTTGATCTTCTAAATTCTGTCCCTATTATTTTAGCTAAAAGATTAGCTAAAATATTAAAAACAAACTGTGAGCGTTAGTAAACTTGGGGTAGAAATAGGAGAAGATATAGGTCAGAAGCAAACTTTGCCTCACTCATTTTAATTCTTGTTGGAACAGTTCAGAGGCCCTGGGAATGCTGAGGAAACTGTCAGTCATCTCCCCCGCCTCGTGGAGGTTTACAGGGACCAGGATCTTTAGACAGTGTCAAGTTATGGGCCTGTAAAAATGGAGCTGTGCTGACATTTTCTCAAAGACGTGCTCCTACATTTATTTCAAACATTTCAAAGCCACTGGACTTTCTTATTCCGCTCCAATATAGTCTCAGTTTTATTTACCCTTCCAAGTCCTGTAAAAATCAAGAGTGTCTGAGCACAGTCACTGCAGTGTCATTAAGGCGAGGAAGCCATGCTCAGCGTGGTCTGAAGAGAATGCATGCACAGCAGCACCAGACAGGGGCAAAGCTTCTCCGAGGGAGGGACACAGAGGTACCCTCATCAGAAGCTGCCCTGGAATGCTGTAACCCTGTCCTGATGTGCAGCTGGTCGGAGCTCAGAAGACCTAATGCTGATAATACAAGTGGATGGTACAGACCAGGCTCAGGAGGTATCAGTTTGGAGGATTCTATTGGCAGTAGGGCTGGAAAGCATGAGTGTTATACTCTGGAAGAGACTTTATGTACATTTTTCTCGTGTCCTGAGACTGCAGGAGACTGAGATCAGGAGTGGTGGGCTAACTAATCTGGAGGAGGAAAACTCTTTATTTTTTATGGTACTGGGGATGAATTCGGACCCTTGTGCTTCCTACATAGGTGAGGTACCACTTGAGCTAAATCCCCAGCCCCTGGAGGAGAAAATTTCAAAGGAATTCAGTGTTCAAGCATGTATACTGTTCATTGCTTGTAGTAAAATTTTCACTGAAAAACAGAAAAAAAAACCTATTTTAAAAATATTCAGTTTTGGGGCCGGGGAGTTAGCTCAGTGGTTCCGGCGCCTGTCTTGCAAGCGCAAGGGCCCGGGTTCGATTCCCCGATAACCACATACCATACTGGGCGGTGGAGACTCATGCCCAGCAGCAACCAGTACCACATACCACAGTGCCGGGTGTGGTGGCTCACGCCTGTCATCCCAGCACTCGGGAGGCAGAGGTAGGAGGATTGTGATGTGAGTTTGAGGCTGAGCTCAGGGCCAGCCTGAACCACAAAGTGAAACCCTGTCTCAAAAAACCTAAAAAAAAAAAATTTCAGTTTTTCCTGGAAGAAAATCCCTGTCAAGTTGAGTTCCTAAAAATGTTACTATTAAAAGGAAATCAAGTATTTTGTATCAGGACAACAGGAAAGATGTCCCTACCAGCTAAAGGATGAAAAACTTGAAGACTTTGCTTTGAAAAGATAGTTCCAAGCCTGTGTAGGAAGTTGATTTCCCAAGATTCAGTTCATTCTCACTGCTGAATGTGATCATAATGTATAATTAAATTGTAATGAAAAATTAAAAAGAGTCAATTTATAGTTTTCAATTTCAGAGAACTCTTCAGCCATTGACTTTGGGCACTAGCAAGGGGTGATATTTAAAGTTCTCACATCTGGATGGATATTTGTTACTTGTAGCCAAAGTATTCTAAGTCATAGTGAAGGAATACTGGACTGCAATATCATCATCATCATCATCCTCATCACCATCATCATCATCATCGTCGTCATCATCATCATCATCATCGTCATCATCATCATTGTCATCATCATCATCATCATCACCATCGTCATCATCATCGTCATCATCATCATCATCATCGTCGTCATCATCATCATCACCATCATCATCATCAAGCTTTGGGAATTTTAAGACTAGTCATATGCTTGTGTTTGTCATTATACATTTCTCTGGGTGAAGAGGCTGCACAGCGGAGTTACGTGGGGACCTGGTACAGTGGCCTAGGATTAGCCAGGACCGTAAAGGGAGATGGAAGGAGACATTTAGATTTTCAATTTTCTGTGGAGATAGTACTGACAGAATTCGCAGATGGCTCATATTAGTGTACAGTGTGTACAGTAAAGAGTCGGAGAACATGAATCCTGGATCTGTGGCTTGAAGAAGTGATAGAAGATGGTGCAACTCATTGAAACAGAAAATAGTTGAAAGGTGGGATCTAGAGTCCATGGTTCTGTTTGACCAAGGGAAGTTTGAAGTGTTTGTCAGATAGTTAAGTGGCAGCGTCTAATAGACAAACGCATACACAAAACTCAAGTTCAGAGGAGGTTTAGGCCGGACACAAAGTTAGGAGTGCTGAATGTTTAGAAAGGCCAAGAAAAAAGCACTTGGCAGAAGTACAGGTAGAGAGATGAAGAGGGTACAAGGCAAATCCAGAGGGAGTTTGAGGTCTGAAGTGCAGTGGAGGAGCCAGAGGGAGTGGAGAGCAGGAAGAACCCAAAGGCGTCCGAGATGGGCTGGCCAGTGAGCCAGGAAGTTAGCTGGGTGTAAATGTCATCACCAAAGCCAAGAAGAGTGTTTCAATAACGCAGGAAGGCACAGACCCAGCAAGAGAGGCTAAGAACAGTGAAGACAGATCGGTAATTTGTTTTGCAAAATCTTATGCCAATGTTTCTCAATATTTAATGAAAAGAATTATCACATGTGAATAGTATTAATGTTATATTCTGGGATTGGGTGAAGAATACTGCATTTCCCTGATTTCTAACAAACTACTTCATTTTACCACACTTTGTGTATGAAATATCTACATCATTACTGACCTTGATCAGAAGTCAAGTTTCAGTGCCAACAACAAAGGATAAAAATCACACTGAGGACTATAGGAGTGAGAGGGAGGAAGACAGACAGAGACAATCAGAAAAGGAGAAAGAGAGAGAGAGAGACAGAGAGAGAGAGAGAGAGAGACAGAGAGAGACAGAGAGAGAGCATTTTGTAAGCTCAACCTGAGACTAAAGAATCAAAAGCATGCCCCTCCACCAGTTCTTCCCTGGTGCTTCAGTGTGTCTGCCTGGTTTGCATCAACAGTGCCGCCACAATTTCACTCTCTAGTTGTGATCTCATGATCCAAGTGCTGCGAATCTTGAGGGAGGGTCAGGCTCACCCTGTGTAGCCGTGGGCTCAGTCCTGGAGTGACCCTGGCGCGGAGAGCAGAGGACGTGACCTTCAAGCTGCCGTGACCTCGGTGCGTTCACCACACTGCTGCAGGCGTCACAAGGCCACTCAGAGGACTGTTAATGACATTCCTTTCCAGAGGCCCTCTGAGTACAGTTATTTTTGTTACAGGACATTTTATGGAAAGTGCTACATGTAAATATATGTGTAAAGAATATACTGTGTGATACAGTACAATCTTATGTACTTTTATGGTAAATTCTACTACTTACTTTTCAGAAGTTATCAGAAATCTGGGGTTAAAATACTTTAGTGCAAAATCCAGCATATTTATTAGCTATATAATCTTGAGCAAATTACTAATTCCCCTCAATTTCATTTTCTTCATGTACTAGTGATGAAAGTACCCAATACCCCTGTTAAGAGGATTAAATAAGCCAACATAAGTAAGCACTCAGCATGTGGTAGATAGTAGCTAAGTGTAGATAAGTTTTGGTTGTTTTCTACCTACTACATGGCTGTAAAAGTTTTATAATTTTACCTTATTTGTCTGGCATGGTAGCTCAGGTCAGTAATCCCAGCACTCAGAAGGCAGAGGCAGGAAGATTGCCATGAGCTTGAGGCTAGACTGGCCTGCATCATGAGTTCAGAGTCAGCCTGAACTACAAAGCAAGACCCTGTCTCAACAAAACTAAAATAAATAAATAAATAAATAAATAAAATGATGTTACCTAATTTCCATAATCTAATGCAAAAGTATGAAATTGGATTGTTGTTAACTATCAAGTTTTGTTGACTTTTATGCTTTTATAAGCTGATCAGAAAGATGTTAAAAATGGATTTTCATTTTCAATGTGAAGTAAACAAACATAAAAATCATATGTAGTAGCCAAAATGTTGTTACATAGCAAAATAATTTTCAGTATTATTTTATTAACTTTTCAAAAGAGATATCTACTTTCGTTTCCTGATATCCACAATAAAGTTCCTGCCCTTTGGCTTTCTACTCTTACCCTTATTTTAGCCATCCTGAGGTTCAGTCTTGAAGCCCTCTTTGAGTTTCCTGGTTTTTACTTCCTTATCCTAGCTCGTAGATTACAGCTCTGTCGTAGACCGGTTGACTTCTGTCCTTCATGGCTTCACTGCTTTCTCTAAGACACTGGCTCCAGGGGAATTTTCAGAGAAAATATCCAGGCTCCTACAGACATTTTCCAACCTCAGAGTACTGAGCCTGGTCATTTGTGACTCCCCCTAAGCCTTCTAAAGACTAAGGTACTTAGATTGAAAGCATTCAGTAGGCTCCATCTAGAACTGCTATGTGACAGGTTCTTCTGAGTACAAGGTGGGTCAAAATATACATGAATATGTTCATCCAAGTGATGCAGATGAAAACAAGCCTGAGATTCCACCTCACTCCAGAGAGAGCGGCAGCTGTGAAGAAACCAACCAACAACAAACGCTGGTGGGGCTGTGGGGAGGAAGGAACTGCTCTCACGGTTGGTGGGAGTGTAGACTGGTGCAACCACTGTGGAGATTCCTCAAAAAGCTAGGACTAGAGGTCATATTTGGCCCAGCTATTCTTCTGGTGAGTATCTTCCCAAAAGAATTAAAAGCATCATTTTACAGTGAGGTATGCATATCTGTGTTTATAGCAATGCGGTTTGTAATGGCCGAATCATGGAAATAGCTCGAATGCCCATCAAATGTAGACTGGATTTGGGTTTTTAAAAGTGCAGCACTATTCAGCAATAAAGAATGATAAACGCGGGCCGGGGAGTTAGCTCAGTGGTTCCGGTGCCTGTCTTGCAAGCGCAAGGACCCAGGTTCGATTCCCCGGTAACCACATTACAATACTGGGTGTGGAGACTCACCCCAGCAGCAACCAGCCCCACATACCACAGTGCCGGGCGTGGTGGCTCACGCCTGTCATCCCAGCACTCGGGAGGCAGAGGCAGGAGGATTGTGATGTGAGTTTGAGGCTGAGCTCAGGGCCAGCCTGAACCACAAAGCGAGACCCTGTCTCAAAAAAAACCTAAAAAAAAAAAAAAAAAAAGAATGATAAACGTGAGACATTTATAGCTAAGTAGATGCACATTTAGGCCATACTCTTAAGTTAGATAAAAGGGATATACATGTGCAAATATAAAATAATTGCTCTGGTGTGAGAAACTGAAAGTATAAATGAGAATTAGCATAATTGTGAAGTAGGAAGGCAATGTTCAAGCAAAAGGGAGACTAGGGAAGGGAGGTGAGGGAAAGAAAAAGGAAAAGAAAAAAATATTAGAAAAGAAAGAGAAAATGAAAACAAAGTCTTTATAAATTGGGAAAGGTGATTCATTTGAGAGGAGATGCAGAAGAATGGGGAAAATAAGAAGCAAGATGTACAGGTACAAGGTCTCAATGTTGAATGTGATCATAATGTATATATAAAATGCACCAATAAATTCAATTCAAAGAGATTGTGTAATATATCTTCATATTGTGTACCTAACATGTATCAGTTCTCAATGTTGATTATGATCATAATATATATAAAATGTTCCAATAAAATAAATTAGAGATAAGTGAATGTTTAAAAGTTTATTATGGTAAAAGACACATTGTCATTAATCCCTCTCTAAATACTTCTCCTCATTTTGAATGCACCTGTCCTCTTGTTCTTGTCATTTTCTGAATCAGTTCTTGTAGTCCTGTTTCATAAGTATCTTAAGAGGGATAATAAGGAACATAGGAATGTTGCTCCTAAAGGCTGTCTAATGGAAGGGCAAGCTTTACACTGTGTCCTCAAAGAAACTATTCACTGAAGGCGGTGTTGGGTGACTTCTGGCTCCTCCCTAAAGTCAAAATCAGCATGACAGGTCCACTGTCTGAATGTGTTCAGGACATCGAGGCACTCAGGGCAAGCATTTAAAGACACTCGCAGAAGAAGCCTTTCAGAAATGTTTCTTGAATTGGCAGGAATTATGGGATGAGTGTGTCTGGAACCTAAGGAAATATGTTTTTGTTTGTTTGTTTGGCATTCTTTTTATTTATTTGTTTATTTTTTCAGGGGTCACACTCAGGACCTTACACTTGCCAGGCAGAGGCAGCACCCCTGAGCTACATCCCTGGCCCAAGGGCAAAAGCTTTTGAGGGGGACTGCTGAAAACATGTCTTTTCTACAATAAGTCACTTTCTTTTTTTTTTTTTTTTTTTGAAACAGGGTCTCGCTTTTGTAGTTCAGACTGGTCCTGAGCTGAGCCTTGGATTCATAGCGATCTTTCTGCCTCTGCCTCCCGAGTGCTGGGATTACAGGCGTGAGCCACCACGCCCGGCTCTGCGGTATGTGGTTCTGATTGCTAGTAGGCAAGAGTCTCTGTGCCCGGCATTGTTGTATGTGGTCACGGGGGATCGAACCCGGGCCCTTGCACTTCCAAGGCGGGTGCCGGAACTGCTGAGCTAAGTCTCTGGCCCATGAGTCACTTTGTTCATACACACTAAGTAAACATGCACCACACTGTTCAGTCACACGCAGCATCCGCCTTGAGGAACTTCGGGCAGAGCAGCAGACGGCTGCACTTCATGTGGTAGTTTGAAAAAGTCGGTGGCTGCAGCCCAGGCTCCTCTCTATCTGAAAGTGAAGAAGGGGAAAAGAGAGTTCTGCCCCTTATTACGAATGCTGGCCACGGGCAACTCAGAGAGCGTGGCAGCTGCTGCTGGCTTCTTTTCCATTTTTAAATGGCTAATGGGGATTTTTTTTTTTTCCTGGAACTTGCTTTATAGCTATGCCCTTGGGAGTCAAAGTATTTTTTTTAATACCCAAGTGATAATCTCTATACCTTTTCACCTTTGGTGGATAAAACCACAATTAGAGAATTTGGAAAGTTTCAAGGAGGAGAAGGATACAAAGCTTTCTTGTCCTACACAGTGAGGCTTGTTTCAGGTTTGCAAAATGTGCGTGTGGATGGAATGAATCGCCTCGACTTTGAAGCAGAGCCTGCTGGCAGAGGTCAAATGTCCCAGCTGGTGGAAGGGGGGGAGATGGGGTCACAGGCTTGCAGGCCCTGATATTTTAGTGTCACATTGTTGCAGTTAAGTGTCAGAGAAATAAAAAGGCAACACCGAATAATGAGAGAGATTAACATGAAGCCCATTAACATATTTTATGAAAATTAATAACTTTGACATTTCTCCACTGTTCGTAAGATCTCAGGTTGTGCCTGGCACAGAAAATGTTCTCCAGATCACCCAGGTTCTTGCTGTGCTGAACAACTCTCGATTTCCTACAGGTGGTGAAATAACCTTATTGGAAAATAAGCCACAGTGTTAGAACATGGGTTTAGGATGGTGACTTGGATCCAGGCTTTGCTTCAAGAACTTCGCAACCCTAAATGCCAGGTAAATCCTGACAGCTCTCACTCTGTCTTCCTTTCTCATGTAGCTCCAATGTATTTGGAAGGTGGCTGGACTGTTCTGAGCCCAAACCATCTCCCCACAAAATCTTTCTAGCTGGAAGGTGAGCCTTAGTCTTGCTGACCACATACCTGCAGCTTGCTCTCTTATGCATGTAAGTGAGCTTGTATCAACTTTAGAAGGATAAGTTTCCCTGGTGCTTTTGTGGGTGGCTTTGTGCTACACACCTGTCTGCTAGACACATGTACTTTCTGCTCTGTTTTGAGTAAATACTCCCTGGTCTTGTTGAGGCTGTACGCTGGGGTCAGAAAAGTTTCCCACTGACATTTGAAAATCTACTTTTTCTTTTTGCAAGGCTCTAAAGTATGTGTATTTGGGAGCTCTTTTATGTACTTACTGATCTGATGCATAAGGACGTATCTTAGGAGAAAACTTTGATTTTATGGAAATTTCACATGGAGGTGACTGTGCTGCTTCTGGGATGCGTCATAGGGTCAGCCTCTCTTGGAAGCATCCTAAATTATGAAATGTGTGAAAGACTTACAGTGCGCTAATCGACCATTTTTCCAGCCCACCACAGCCTTCAGTGGTATTCTCTGCTTTCTCAAAACTAAACAGGCAAGCAAAATGAACCAGACACCCAACACAAGCAGTAACTAATATTTGAGTAGAACTTAATAGCTGGTAAGATGTTTTTATCTCTCTTACCTCCATACCCTTCAGTGTTTTCACAAGGTTCACAGCAGGACATAATTCTTTGAAGGATGTACTGTAATCATCGCAAGTTGAAGGATGCCACCCCGGAAAGAGGCTGGGTGACTCCCTCGAGTCCCAGAGTGTATGTGACATTGAAGAAGCATTTTGCCCAATCTGACTCTGAGTTCCAGGCTCCTACTCATAGGCCACCTGCCCTAATTCACGATCGTTCCTTCTCAAGTCCTTCCTTATTCTTAAAAATGAGAAAGGGATTGCCGACTTATGTCTTGAGAAAATGTGACGGGTTCACCCAAAGAAAACATGCAGCAGTTAAACGAAGGTCTGGAGCATAGACAACCACATGGTAACACTTGAATTAGGAAACTGAATGAGAGAAGTGAGCCAGTGAGCTCCATGCCACGACAGCAATAACATGAATTAAGCAGGCACGTTCAAAAACCAGTAGTACGTCTGTGCATATACATATGGGAGGGTATGTGGGGTACACACAGGGGGTGAGTGCTTAGGGAAGGGACCAGGAAGAAATTAGGGACAAGAAAAGATTGAGGACATCGATAAAGGCTGCCCTAAGCTTCTGAGTAGGGTTTAATGCTCTCAATGAAATTCAAATCAGGAAATAAATACATAAAATGTTTCAAGATTAAGGGTGGAGCGTCTAGGTGTAAAGCTGAAACGGAACAACAAGGGAGACAGGAAGCCACGGGGTCATGGCATTTTCTGGGACAAATTCCTTAATGTTTCTGGGATAAAACATATAATTTTGTAATCTGAAAGGAGAATAATTTAGGCCCAGTGAATCGTGGAGTCCCGTTAAGTGCTAACATTTTGCGTTCAGTTTTCCTTATTCATCCAGTGTTCGCTGAGTGCCTGCCACAGGCCTGGCAGTGGTTTAGGTCATGAGATACATCAAAAGACAAAGCAAGGCAGGAAATCCTGCATTACTGAGTTTATATTGTAGGGAGAGAAGAGAGAAAGACAACATTAAACACACACTTAGCAAGTCATGGGTACATGGGAAAGTTGACAAATATTGAAAGAAAGATGTCCAGGCAGGGGAAACACAAGGTGTGCAGAAGAATTCTAGTTTGCAAGTAGAAATGCGATGGCACTCAGGAGAGTCTTACTGTCTTTAAGGAAAAATAGAAGAGGTGGGCACTTGCTCTGTGCCCCTCTGTGAGAAGAGCGTGCCAGGGAGAGCTGTCAGTGCCCGCGGAGCCCGCAGGCAGGGGCATGCCTGGCACGCTGGAGAAGTACCAAGGAGGGCTGAGAATTCGGGAGCTCTGAGCGAGGGTTTTGAGCAGAGGGTGACATGATCAGGCCTGTACCATAAAGAGTGTGTGTGAAACAGAGACTTAGGGGATGGCGAAGGTGCTGTAGAGACATCAGTTGGAGGCAACTGAAGTATCCAGGTGAGAAATAATTCAGCGATTGCAGTCCAACCGGATCATGGCACATGGTATACATGTACTGGATTGTCGTACTGCACCCAATAAATATGCACAGAAATGGTGTGTCTATTAAACATCTAACTAAGGGAAAATAAAAGGAAGTAGGAGCAGTGGGGATAGTAAGAAGTTTTTGGATTTGGGGTATATTTTGAAGGCAAAGACAACCTGAGTTCCTGACTTCTTGGATGTAGGGGTGAGACCAAGGTCAGAGGAAGTTTTTGGATTTGGGGTATATTTTGAAGGCAAAGACAACCTGAGTTCCTGACTTCTTGGATGTAGGGGTGAGACCAAGGTCAGAGGTGGTTCCAGCGACTTTTGCTTTCATTTTATTTTTTTTTCAGCATTGGAAAGTGAGCCCAAGGCCTTCACAATGAGCTCTTCCCCCAGCTCTGGTTAATTTTTATCTTGAGACAAGGTCTTGTTAAGCCTCTAAATTGCCTGAGCTAGACTCAAACTGAAGATCCTCCTGCCTCAGCAACCCAGAATGCTGGGATGGCAGGTGTAAGTCAACACTTTTGGAGATAGAACTGCTATCACTTGAGGAGAAGAAAAGGTTTGTAGCTGCGTAGGTGTGGCTGAGGGTAGGGGCTGAGGTTAACTTTAAGTGTAAGTTAAGAAGTCTATTATTTTTAAATATTTTAAATCTTTATTGATACATTATGAATACACACCATCATTGCATTCAGCATTGAGAGGTTGTACCAGAATATGACACGACTTGATTCTCATTTTTTCCCATTCCCCTCCGACCTGGAACCCCCCGTCCCCCTATATACATAACCTTTGTTTCATTTTTTCTTTATTATTATCACATTCATTTTCCCCTCATTATTTACCCCTACACTCTCTTAAGAAATCTATTATTTATTCCAGTGCAGATGCCAAATAGACAATCAATATATGAATTCAGAGTTCAGGGAAGAGATACAGTTTGAAGACAAAATATTTGTAAACCCTACACTAAGAATCCTGTAGATACCATATACCAAACACTTGGTGTGGCTGCTATTCCTGAGGATTTTGTGTTAGGAGTGTGTGTGGTCCCCACCCCCATGACTGCACTTCTGCTGGACGGAGGAACTCCATGAGGATTTGGGGGTATTTGAAGGTGTGCTAGTGTGTCGGCTTAACACTACCTACAGCACTACCTGAGTACTCCAGACTCCTGTGCAGATTTCTCTCAGCCTTATTAGGCTGAGTACGTTTGAGAAGGATGAACTATGATAGACAGCCTAGTAGCCCCTAGTCTTGACATTCCAAGGGGGAAAATGTCATAGCAGACATTTATGGTGTTTTGTGCTATTGGGGGTCAAACCTGGGAGTCTTTTCTTAGCACCCTGGTGGCCCAGAAGGCACTAGCTGAGTTGTTCCTCAAAGGCATGAAAAATGTCATTGACATTTCCAGTACACCTCATGTAGTCTCAGCCCACTTAGAATAGACTGTCATTTTGGATTTAAAGCCGATAGACTCTAGGTTTTCTCTTGTTCCTCTCTGCAAGTGGCATTCGACGTTCTGGAATGCACGGTCACTTTAAGGTAGAGAGAGGTGCATAGTGTGAGTGTACAGGTGTCTGCAGGCGGTGGGGTATGTGTTTTCATCCATGTGCAGAGATGTGCGTTCTTGGTTGTCATTCACCTCACTCAGGAGTCTCTGCTGCTCTCTTTGCATCTACATTGAGCCCTCTGCCCACCACAGTTTTCACTTCAGAACTTCAGGTGTGCTCAGTGTTCTGTCTTTTCCGCTCCTGCTTCTCTCTTTATTTCTACCTCTTCCCTTACCCTAGGAGTGGAAGGTGCTCTTTCAGCCCAGGATACAGATGTGTGGCTTTCTCGGCCCCTTCCTCCCTTAACCTGCCTTGTGGCTCACCTGCTCTGCAATAAGGGGAAAACCTAGGGGTGACTCTCTCCTGGTTTTGTCAAATGATGACCATAGTCTCTATCTTCCCCCAATCTTCAAATAATCAAAAGTATTCTACCTTTCCTAGCAATGCCCTAGTCCAAGGTGAATAAGTGATCAGGTTTTCATACTAGGGCTAACTCTCCTACTTCTTTTTTCACTAGTCTTCCAACTTGCCAGCTCAGAAACAGTATTGCTCCATTTTGTTCCATGTGGGAGATGAATTATTTTCCTAAACCTGTAATTTATGCAAAGACCGTGGCTTTATGGAAGCTTAAATCCCAGAATTCAGTTTCTTTGCTTCTGCTCCTTTTTTCCCAATGGCCACTCTTTCTGGATAGGGCAGAAGCCATGGTGTGGCTCCAAAGGATGAAGCAGGGAAAGGCAATACAAAGAACAGTAAAGCAAATGGAGAAAAGCTCAGGCATCTTCCCCACGTCTTTCACCCACAGACTCTCTGGAGCTCTGTGGCAGAACTCCAGCTCAACTTTCTTCCTCCTTGCTCAAACCCAACTCTGCTTCAGACCTAGAGAGTGAGAAGCAAATTACAAAACGCATCAGACGGTGAGAGCGTCCTCTGCAGACCACCACCAGCCTCCAGAGAACGGGAGGGACTGTCTTCAAACTTTTCAGCCTTTCCATCTTTAAGACAGGCTTGCGTAGAGAACAGAGATTTCCTGAAGCGCTGAACAGAGGTAGCTAAAACAGCACTGGCCTCAGAATCTAAAATCTAAATCAAGTCCTGCTAGAAACTTGTTGTGTGATTGCCTTTCCCATACTCATTTTATCTCTCCGTCATTTCATCTAATCTTCAGGACAGCACTCGGGAAGGACAGTTCTATTTGTATTTTGCAGTCACAAAAGACAAAACTTGGGAGGCTAAGGGAGTGCACCAAGCTTTTACAACTAGTGAGAAGTGGCATTGTCAGAGTTTGAAGCAAGCTTTTCTTTTGCCAAAGCAGGTAGATTGAAAAAAGTGTCCCTATCCTGCAATGTCTCATAGACTTTTTACTTCTGTCTCAATCATGCTGTGAGTCTAGTTGATATAAATGTACTCTAGGCGCATCTATCTAGTCAAATGCACATGGTCGTACCTCATGATTTGTTTAGTCTCAGAAGTGACTGAGATGTCCAGCGCAGTGAACACTCAAGTGTAAGTAAAGATGACTCAGTGAGTCTTGGATAGAGCACTCTCTGCAGTGCTCCCAACCCCAGGTGGAGGCTGTGCTCCCAGAGGAGGGTGAACACGTGCCAGACCTTTGTGAACTTTACAGTTACCTGGAGAGAAATAATTTTTTTTCTCTTCTTCTTCCTCCTCCTACAGTTGAATGTCTCTTTCCAGAGCTTACCTAAGGCAAGATAAGAATGATGCCAGAGAATACTCAGCCAGCTGGATGCAGAAAAGCAGTTTCGAGTATACGGTAGAAACTAGGGGGCTGTATAGGGCTTCTCCACTCCTTCAATTTGGTGGCCGAATCTTCTTTCCCTTAAGATGCTTCAGACAAGCAGGAAATGTTATTTGGAGAGATAGTGATTCAGGGAATACTTGGGAAAGTACGTGCAAGAAACTATTCTTCTTTATCTAAAAGGACTGCTAAGGAAGAGCCACTATCAAATTAAATGGTGGACCTCAGTGTATCCACTCTCTCAATAAACCACATTTATTACCTTACAAAAGTGACATTTTCCTTGACAGTGAGGCGGTAACATTCAAAAGGAATAATTGTCCATAACATTGTTAGTCACTGGCATGTGAAGTCGTTCTCAGGCATCAAATCCAAATGATGTCTTTGATGATGATTATAATCATAAAAAGATGAACTGGGTTTTATTATTACAGAAGAGCATGGTGGGAGAGGAGGGGAAAAGCATTTCCAGTGACCCATCTACTAAGAACTGAGATTAGAATCAAAGTGTGAAGGCTACGTATAGAAACACACGCCAGGCAGCCCCAGGTCATCTCGCTAAACTAGATACTAGGAAATGCTTCTCTTTCCTTGAAAGGGGAAGTGTTACTTAGTTCACCTTGACTGTGGAGATTTAGAATGGGAAAGATGTGAGTACTGCACTCATAGTTCTCTGTTATCCTATTAACTCCAAGAAGAAGCACAGAAAAACTAAGGAGAGACTGCTCCTTACCATTTGGCCGCAGCTGAACTTTAGAGTGTCTTTTCACATCAGTGGACTCATTTACATCTTCAAGCAGCCACGGGAGTCAGGAGTTATTGTTCATATTTTTAAGGAAACCAAGCCTCCAAGGAATCCATTGAGTTGTATTTTATAAAATCATAGTTTTACAGAATCCTAGGTTTGCAAAGTACTTCAGAAATGATCTAGACAGGCTCTAGTCAAGTCAACTAAATTGAACTTGCTCCCCTTGGGCTCAGTAAATATTCACTGAGTAGCCGTTGGTGCTGAGAGCTCCGTGTCAGACACTGGTAATGGAAACAGGAACTAGTTGGTGGTTGTTTCTGCCATCGAGGGGATACCTATGGGCAGGCGAGACAGGCTGGTGGGCAAGTGCCACCCCAGGGGACATGGGCGGTGCTCCAAATAGACACGCATGCTAGAGTCAGTGCGGGAACCTCTGGTCCACCAGAAAAGTTTATAATCTTCATCTCGCAAACGTACAGTCTGGGGTCTGGTGGTGGAAGGAGCCCCTGTGGCACAGCCAGTATCTCCAGCTGTGACCAGTTCAGATAACTGTGCTAAATGGAAGGATCACTAAACCATTGTGGAAAGCATTAATGGAAAAGGGGTTTATCCCTATACAGTGTGAGGTGGGCCCTGTGGGTTGCCTCCAATACTGTTCCCTTCTTCCCCAGGAAGCTCAGGAGAGGAGTGCGACCCTAGTCACTCAGGCACTGGGCTATGTCCTGCTGCCTGTCCCCACTGTCTCTCTCTGTCCCCACATCTCTTGTAGTCCTCATCAGTTGCAACTCTGTAATCTCCTACTGTTGGCTCAATGACTGTCACCAAATTAAGGTTTTTAATCCTGGAGAGTGGACAGCAGGCAAGGTGGGCACTGCCTGGGGTCAAGGACAGGTTGAGAAAGGCAGGACGGGCAGAGAATGCCCTAGTATCCCCATCTTGCAGCATGGCTCTCCGAGATAGATGCTCCAACGCTGTGCCAATTACATGTGGGCAATGGAATTGTCAATGTACTGGTTAAAAAAGGAAAATGGCTGAACTGTAAATCAGTTTATTTAAATGCATCTTTTGATAGCAGAGTATAGGCATATCATTAGCTTGTAAATGTGTCTAATAAGCCTGTCTTCACTAATATGCCAAAAAGAGGCTAATTAACTTTTTTTTCCTTCCAGTTAGACAGTAGTGTGAGGATCCCTGATCACATTTCCACACTATCTTTTTAGCATCAGCAAAGCGGCACTAAAACAGCCCCTGTGACATCTATAAAAATGCTAGTTTATAATTAGGACGATCTTGGCTTGAACAATAATGTTGCAATTTGTAGTGATGGCTTCTGTTTCTCTTTAATTTTAATGTATTAGCCTACAATGCTCTGGAGATTTCAAGGCAGGCTAGCCTATTTCCGTTTCCAAAATTGCTAGCATTATATGCTTTAGGTTAAGGGAAGGAACAGCAGCTGTAATTTGGCTTTTTTTTTTCCAGGAAGAGAATACTGACAAGAAAAGCTGAGCATAACCTCACATTTTTATTCCTTAACCTGTCATCTGAATATGAAGATCATGTTTTGGAAACAATGCTGATAAAAAACAGACGCAGGAACCACAAAACAAAAAGATCTCGGTGTTTTCCCATGATTTTCCAGAGCAGCTATTGTTGGCTGTTTCCGTCAGGCCCAGGGCCTGTAAAAGTGCAGTCACTGTTTCCCCATTTTCCTCGTCAATGTTGTTTCTGTCCTCCAGGTGAACACTGGAGCAGAATGCCAGTGCCACTGTCAGAATCATGTCTTGGAATCTTTCCTGTATTATTTTTCATGCCTATCACATGATTCCCTAAAAGTAGAGCTCTTAACAATGGGAGAGTTGCCCACGAGGAGGCTTCAGGAAACCAAAGAATTCTCTGAAATGTAATGTGAGTCTGGATGCGCCCCGGAATTCTTGGCAAGAGATTTTTATCCACACCTAAAAGGAGGTTTCACCCCTGAAGACTATGACTCTGGAGATCTGGGTGGGCTTTGGAAATTCGTCTCTGTTGAGTGAATAGTTGGCCAAGAATTTCTTTCATTCTATTGGCTGCCTCTTCGTTGGGCTGCTTGTGTCCTTTGCTGTGTGGAAGTCATTAGTTTGATGAAATCCCACATGCCAATTCTGGGCTTCGTTTTCTGTCCTATCTAGAAAGGGCCTCTCTAGAAAGTCAGTGTCTGTACTAATGATTTGAAATGTTTGCTTTCAGCTGTTTCGTGGTTTCAAGTCTGTGATCCACTTTGAGTTGATTTTTACGCAGGATAAGAGGCAGGGGTCTGTGTCAGTCTTCCACGTGTCGATACCTGGCTTCCCCAACACCATGAAATGCCTTTTAAACTACCGTCATTTATCTGAATTTCATTCGTCCTTACACACGAGGTAGAGCTTGACCTCCTCAGTCGAGCCTTCTCCCTCTTTGTAGGTTTCTCTGTGCTGGGATAGCTTTTCCTTGAGCTCCCACAGTAGTTCTCCAAGACTCGATTGAACCCTGGAACCACCTGTGAGGGGATTGCCTGCGTTATTAGAGATTCTGATTGGTAAATCCTGTGAATGGTTTAGGAAGCTTTTTTTTTTTTCAGGTGTTTTGAGACAGGGTCTCGCTTTGTGGTTCAGGCTGGCCCTGAGCTCAGCCTCCAACTCACATCACAGCAATCCTCCTGCCTCTGCCTCCCAAGTGCTGGGATTACAGGCATGAGCCACCACGCCCGGCACTGTGGTCTGTGGTACTGACTGCTGCTGGGGTGAGTCTCCATGCCCAGTATTGTTATGTGGTTTCTGGGGATTGAACCCGGGCCCTTGCACTTGCAAGACAGGCGCCGGAACCACTGAGCTATATCCCTGGCCCTAGAAAGCTGTATTTTTGAAGTCTTTCCAGATAATTCTGATAATCAGCCTGGTCTAGAGTCCACTATCTAGTCATTTTTCTCTTCTTTCTTCCTTTCTTTCTCTTCCCTCTCTTCTTTTTTCCTTCCCTGAGGATTGAACCCAAGGCTTTTTCACTGAGCTGCATGCCCTACATTTATTTATTTATTACTCTTAACAAGGTTTTGTTAATTCAATAAGTTGTCCATTCGGGGTTCAAACTTGCAACCCGTTTCTGGGTAGCTGGAATTAAAAGTGTATACTGCCATGCCTGGCTAACACGCAGTTTTCTAACCCACATGATCAGCTTAGGTGACCTTAGGTGAGTCTGCACATTGCCCAGCTGGTGAGGTTTAAGCAGTCCTAGCAACACTCTGACACTCTTCATGCGAAAGTGGTACCAGTGCGACTGCTTAGGTGGGAAGCACAGTAGCTGTGCTTCTCTCTTCACAGATATTCCTCTCCAAGGCCCCAAACTCCCACAGAGCTGCAGCTACCAGGGAAGAGAGGGTAAGTGTGATCCTGCTTCATTATCTCAGGGCACACTTAGCTTTATTAGGTGTCTGATGTTTTTATGATGCTCAAGACTTTGGATCCTCAAAGAGCCTGAGTCCAGCATAGGGCAAATTTATTTTTACAGCTCTTCAAGTAACCTCAAAAATTAACACAAAGAACTAGGGATTTAGTTCAGTGGTTCTGGCATCTGCCTTGTAAGGGCAAGGTCCAGAGTTCGATCCTTAGCAACCACATACCACAATGCCGGGCGTGGTGGCTCGTGTCTGCAATCCCAGCACTTGGGAAGCAGAGGCAGGAGGATTGCTATGAGTTTGAGGCTTGCCTGGCTACATAATGAGTTCAGGGCCAGTCTGAACTACAAAGCGAGACCCTGTCTCAAAAATATTAACATAAGGACTTTTATCACCAGCAACTATTTTCCTTCAAAATTAATGCTCTATGTCCTCCTTTTACATAAAGTATCTTACTATCAATAGTAAGGGTGAAAGTGGTAGCAGTAGTAGTACTGCTTGTCATGCTATTTATCTATGCAAGAAAAAATTTTTAGAGGTCCTGATTTTGTAGATGTTTGTAGGGAATCTTGTAAAGGCTAAGGACTCTCTCACAAGAAAAATTCACATACCCATAAACACACAACTACCTATGTGATTGTAAGGACTTTCTACATCTGCACTTCAGACTTGAGATTAAGACTCCCTGTGGACAGAAATCGTGTGTTGGTGGCGCGATTGACTCGTTTGCGATGCCGTTGGGGATAAGCTGTGTCCCCTGGCTTTTGCTTTCTTGTCTGTTGGGGTGGGAATGGAAGCACTTGTGGGCTGGAGAAGACTGAAGCTGAAGAGCGCTGGGCAGCCCCTGCACGAACAAGCAGGGGGTATTCAGGGAAGCGAGGGATGGTGCTGTGTGGAGAGACCTGGGGGGTCCTGTGCGGAGGAGGCCGGATGACAGGAAGCAGGAGTCGTTTGGGCCTGGGAAGACCGGCATAGCTCACATGAGGGCAGACGGTCCTGTAGCTGCAGCCAGAAGACCAACAGTCAACACCAGGTAGATTTGGACAGGAAGAAGACATGAGTCCCCAGGCCTCACCCCCTGGGAAAGTAGGCTAGGGAAGCCATCCAGGGGGACTGGAATGTGGGCGGGACCTGGCAGAAAGACTCCAAAAGGACACTGACATCCACCAGGCCGCAAGTGGCGAGCCTCAATGTCAAGGCTAAGGCAGGAGACAAAGCAGCCCACGGGAGGAAGCACAGAAACTGGCTACAGCCAGGCACGGGCAGCTTACAAGGAACAGTACAGCTTGTGAGTACAACGAGTTTAACATAAAGCTGTTAAACCTCATTAGCCAAATAATGACAAGTTGAAACAAGATACTAGTAATCTTTTCCTTATCAAAATACAGTAATTTTTTTAAAGCTTGAAAATTACTAGTTTAGGTTACAGACTAAGACACAAATAAATACTCAATGCTGGGAATTTTGACGGGAGCAACTTCTCCCAATTTGAAATATCATGCTAAAAACTTCAAAAGTCTATACCTATTTGGATGCAGTAGTTTCACCCTGAGAAAATGATGCCGGGAAATATTCAGAAGCTGAGCTTATGCTGCAGTCTAGTAATTCCAGCACTCTTGGAAGCTGAGGCAGGAGGATCTTAAGTAAGAACTCAGCTTGGGCAACTTAGGAATTTAGTGAGACACTGTGTGAAAGAACATTTTTGAAAAAATAGGATAGGGATATTAGCTCAGTGGGTCCTGGGTTCAATCTCTAATGTTACAAAAAAAAAAAAAAGAGGAAGGGAGAAAATAAATGTTTAGAATATGAACACACATTTACATCTTTAGCTGTAGAAGTCCATGCTGCAAAGAAATCAGGTACCCATTAATATACAATTAATCAAGTGTGCAATATCCATATATGGTACTGGGATATAACTGCCAAGTATAACTGATATTGTTCAGTTTCATCTATTGATGTGGAAAGGTGTTCATGATACATGAGTAAATAAGAGAAAGAACACGGGAATAGGTACATTTAATGTATTCTGGACAAATAGTATGAACACAATAAAACATAAATTATTGATATGATATAGCTTAGGTGAGGAGATCACATATATACTACATGTTAATAATTAGTGGACAATGAGAATTTTTCAAATTCTGATTTTTTTGGTCTATTTTCCATCAGTGAACACTGTTATTGATATGACAGAGGAAATCGGACTCCTCCCTTACCGGTGCTGTGGGGACCCTAACTAGAACACTCTAATCTGCAAGGGACATTACAAAGCTCCGCGCAGGAGGCAGTGTCAGGGGAGACAGGAGTGTATGCCTCCATCCCATGCCTTTCACACTCTGCAAAGCCACTGTCAGGCAGGTGGTGGCCAGGTTGTCAGTGACTCCTGACCTCTGGCCTCATTCAGAAGCGTCTTTGTCAAACACTTGCTGTTTGGTCATTACACACACAACTCTGTCTTGGCCTCTGTCTTGTCCCAGGACCTGTAGCAAGCACAGTGCTCGGCACCCGTCAGGAGCTTGATACACAGGTGAGTAATAGGTTGAGTGTAACTCTTCTGAAATGAGGTCGAGGAAGAGAGTAAAGGAAATAACAATCGGATTTCACATTACTTTCCGAATGCCGGAATCATTTTAAGTAAATTTTTTTTTAGACAGGGTCTTACCTTGTAGTTCAGGCTGACCCTGAGCTCACTATGTAGCCCAAGTGAGCCTAGAACTCACAACAGTCCTCCTGCCTCTGCCTCCTGAGCGCTGGGATTACAGGCATGAGACACCATGCCCAGCACTGTGGTGTGTGGTTCTGGTGAGCATGACTCACCAGGCCCAGCATTATTGTATGTGTTACCAGGAATCGAACTAGGGACCTTGTACTTGCAAAGCAGGTGCTGGAACCACTGAGCTAAATTCCCAGCACTAAGTAAAAATTTTTTGACTCTTAAGAGTCCGTGGAGAATAGTGGTCAACAACACAAACCCGAAATCTCAGGAAGCTTCAGTCTGAAGCTTGATTCTCCTTGTTAGCTTCTTCATTTTGAAAAACAGGATGTGCAGAGCCTCCATTTTCCCATAGTTAAAATGGGGGATTGGAGCGTGGGCTCAGTCTGTGAAGCCGCTCTCCACCAAGGCTGCCTTCGGCACTGCATCTCTGCAGGTCTGTGTGCTGACAGGAGAAATCGGAGGAAACTACAGGTGATGTTCTGGGGACACAGAACCCAGGCATTAAAAGATATAGTCCTGCTTTTGTGCTTCTGGGCTCTCTGAGCTTCCTCGAAAGAAATCTGTCCTTCTGGAGCAACCATGGAAAAGGTGGCACATACTGGTACAAATTCTCTTTGTTGAGTGCAATCATGATGTGTAAATATAATGTAGCAATAAAGGTTTGAATTTTAAAAAAAAGTCACATGGAGAATTGGGGCCCGGGAACACAGGGAGAGTGACCCAGCCATTCCCAGGTGCCAGTGTCGTCCAGGGGACCCAGGACAACCGTACTCCCCAGAGACCCCAAGCGAGCCCAGCAGAAGCAGCTCAGCCCTGGTGAGCTCCATAGACTCACCAAACTGTGCAGAAATGGTTGCTATTTTCAGGCATCAAAGTTTTAGTGGTTCACTATACAATAATACTTCATTAAAATTCAGAACCATAGTTGGTACCTTCTAAATAAAACACAATACGAACACTAAGCGCTTGGAGCATAATAATTGCTCTGTTAGTGTCTGTTGATCAGTCTTTTCAGACAATTCTCCCAGGCAGAGATGAGACTCCTTGTTTTCATGCCAAGGGCCCTGTAGTGGAAGGCAGAAGGCAAAGGCGGGGCCCGGATTCGGGAGCCACATCTATTCCACTGCAGAGATGAACTTTTTCTTTGCTACAGAGCCATCTTTTTTTTAGGGTTTTTTGAGACAGGGTCTCGCTTTTGTGGTTCAGGCTGGCCCTGAGCTCAGCCTCAAACTCACATCACATCGATCCTCCTGCCTCTGCCTCCCGAGTGCTGGGATTACAGGCGTGAGCCACCACGCCCGGCACTGTGGTATGTGGTACTGGTTGCTGCTGGGCGTGAGTCTCCACGTCCAGTATAGTATATGGCTACCGGGGATCGAACCCGCGTCCTTGAGCTTGCAAGACAGGCGCCGGAACCACTGAGCTAACTCCCCGGCCCCTACAGAGCCATCTTTATAGGGAAAGAGAAGTAGCAATTTGCCCCGAAGGTCTCAGGAAATCAACGGTCTATTTTTCCAAATCAAATTTCTTCCGTAATAAATAATGAAGGATCTATGAGCCCAAGTCGTGGGCCGGTGGGATGGCGCTGGTTGCTGTGGAGATGGCAGCACCGGCTCAGGCTGAGGATCTCGGCGGGGTGGGGGGGGGGATGAGCCGCAGGAGTCCTTGCGTCAGGAAGCAGCGATGCTCCTTCCTCTAATGCAGCCTAATCAAAGGAGTTAGGCTACAAATGAATGAAAACACGGACGGTCTTTTGTGAGGGTAACGGTTCCCGGCGTTGGTCCGCAGGTGGAGGAGTAGAGCAGCGGACACCTCCCGCGCTAATGACATCGGAATGCACGGAGGCGGGCTGCACGAGTCACTCTTAATGACACCGCATCCGGGGCTGTTGAAGGTTTTATTTGTCATCATCTAATTGATTTGCGTCCATTTCAATTTATTTGTTTCTCTGCTTTCCTGGGCCGGCGAGCGCAGGCAGCCCGCGGCGTTCCTTCCCTCCCTCCCCTTCACGCTCATCTTCTCCTACTGCCCCCCATGTCTGGTAACCCACCTTTTCAAATCGCTGCACTTCCGGCCGCTCCCTGATATGGAAATCCGCTCTGCGGTAACGCTGAGGGGGTCCCTTGGTCCTTTGCCACCAGCCTCGGAAATCATTGTTCGTCGTTCAGTGGAGCCTTTCGGGAGGAACCTCGCACGGATTTTTTCATACCCACAACTCAACACACTCCCTGGGGACATTTATTGTAGCGGGTTTTTTTTTTTTTTTCCTTTGAGACAGGGTCTCGCTTTGTGGTTCAGGCTGGCCCTGAGCTCAGCCTCCAACTCACATCACAGCAATCCTCCTGCCTCTGCCTCCCGAGTGCTGGGATCACAGGCGTGAGCCACCACGCCCGGCACTGTGGGTGTACGGTACTGATTGCTGGTGGGCAGGTGTCTCCACGCCCAGTATTGTTGCACGTGGTTGCAGGGGGTCAAACCCGGGCCCTGTGCTTGCAAGACAGGGAACCACTGAGCTAAATCCCTGTTGCTTGTCTCAGGGATCTACAGACCTTCAAGGGCAAAAATGTCCATGTTATCTTCACACTCAGGTTTTTTTTTTAATGTACAACATTGACCCCTGACACCAGGCCCCCTGCAGCAATTGTCTTGACCAATTGCTTGTTCATCTCCCTGACATTCACCCTTCCTGGGTGTCAGGGTCTAAGTCTCATGAGAGACCAAAGGTAGCCATGGATTAGTTAACGAGCCGAATGCAGCTCTGGAAACATGCTAGATTTCTCCTATGTGACCTTTGCCGGATGCTCTTAATGTTCTTGAATTGAAACGCAGGTATCCTTTAAAGATGAGAACTAAGTCGCATCGGCCCAGGAGGCAGACATGTTTAAACTGGGAGACTTTTCTGGAGCAGATAGTCGTAGGAGGTTAGTTGCCTGTCGTCCCCTCGGAGGACTGGCTTTGTAGTCACTGTGCTCTGTTGAAAGGATAGCGCTAAGCCTTGTAACTGGTCCTCGAGGGCCCCAAACTACCTGCCACTTAGTAAAAGGCAGACGGAGGTGCTGCTCAGCGAGCGGAGATTTGGGGGCAGTGAGAGGGAGGCAGCGGGAAGGTCGGGGGGTGGGTGCTTCTCTGCATCCTCCAGTGGGCCTGCGCCCTTCGCTCCCGGACAATGCGCACATGACTTTCTTGGAACGTCTCTAGGCAGGATGCTTTTATGCTGCAGTGTGCATCAGAGTAGATACGGTTTCCAAACAGCCAAAGGGAATGGCATTCACCCATCACTGCAGGGACAGGCACGGGGGCTCCAGGAGTTGACAATATGTCTGTAACAGATCACTGGGCAATTTTCCAGCCTGATACTTCCCCTCTGCTTGTGTCCTCCAAAGCACAAGGTATCAGGAAAGTTGGCAGTCTAGTGTGATGCGGCTTTGAAATGCAGCCCCCCCTCACACGCCTGGAGCTGGAAGGCATCCAAGCCACGGTACTCTGCTGGATTCATTGGCAAGTCTCTGAGTCCCAGGTTAATTGTACAGAACAATGGCTCTGACCCATCAGCACAAAAACACGACTGGCAGGCTCAACAGCCTCTGTTCAGCTCACTTACCCTTCGAGGTGTCAGAGCACTCAGCTGGGCGTGTGCGCGGGGGGAGCACAGGAGTGTATTCACTCACAGGTGAGCCTTCAGAGTAGCTGTGTGCACACCTGCCCGAGACTGCCCGTGTACTCACACGCCCATCCACAGACACACGTGATGCACACGATATAATCACCCAAGCCTGGCTCTTAAGTCAAGCCAATTGGAATTGGCTTCTCTGTCTGCTCTCAGAGCCAGAGAGTGCGGGTCTGCAGAGACAGCACATTCAGGCTACTGACAGTCACCTGAGCCCAAATTCCCAGGACAAATTCCCGGCCACTTTGCTTTGAAGTGCTTCAAGTCCGGATCCCGCCGTGAAGTGGGGGGCTTCCCCCGCGCCGGACCCATATCCTTCTCCCACCTGGCTCCTTCCATTGTACAGCTCCGCTTCCTGCCCCAGCCCTCTCAGGGCTCCTGTTGGTCACTCTGCCATTAAGCATCTATCCATTCTCGCTTCCCCTCCTGTTACTCAAGGTATAAACCCAGCCAAACACGGGCATTGTCAAGATACCAAGTGCTCACTTGAGACTTCCAGCTGCATTTTGACCTTAATGTAGCACAACAGTGAGGCGCGTAGGAGGAAGGAGATTAGACAAGAAGTAACGTGGGTCTGAATTATAGCTATTTACCCATGAGTCCTTAGAAATACTGTCTTTGACCCTTAGTGTGAATGAATAATGTGCCTAAGTATGAATGGATGGTTGTACATATGTGTGTATATTTGCTTTGATATGTCCTATTGGTTTAGGAGAAAAAGAATAAGAATTTACCAAGAAGTTTCAACCACCCAAGTACATTATAGAGTTCAAAGCTTGAAAATACCTTTATTAAATCTGGGTAACATCTTCAGGTGGAATTTGAACACAGTGGCTCTTTCGGGGAAGGCCTGCTTCTGAGGGGGAAGGGCCTCAACACGTAAGTGTGCTGAAAGTGTCAAGACCACTGAGGATCTCTGAGGTCTGAAGAGAAAAGGAGGATTCCATCTCAGGTCTCGGTCAAGAGCGAAGAAATTGGGGTCCTAGTCACCTCCGGGGAACCAATTCAAAACTAGTTCTGCAGCAAGATGAAGAAGCTAGGGACCAGAAGACACCTTTTAGTCCCTGAAGAGTTTTCTAATTTAAGATAAGGAGAAGGGCCAGGGGACAGAAAGTGCTTGCTCTCCTCAGAAGATGAACACGGTAAGCACTGCTGACTCCTATGACCTTGGACTCCGTGCCTGGCACAGAGAATGCTGCCCAAGGGAATCGCACTACGGGATTTATTGTGCAATTACAGGATGCCAGGCCTTGTTCTAAGTATCCCACATATGTTCACCTATTTAATCCTCACAATAGCTCTGCTAGGCAGAGACTTAGTATTCCCACTTCAGAGTTGTGGAAACAACATAGAGAAGTTATTTCTTGTACCACGTCACATCGTTAACAACTGGAAGAGCTAGAATGTCAGCCCTCGTCTATGGCTCTGGAAACTTCACCAGCCGCTGTCATGGAAACAAAAGTGCTCCCGAAAAATGGTTCAGGATATCATTCAACAACAGGCCAGGACAGCATCAGTTGGAGCTTTTCTGGCAGGAACAATAGCACATTCATTACCTTTGTGACCAAGGGACTATATTGTCCCAGGGATAGTATTTTCCTTCACTATCAACTAGAAGGTCTGACCTGGTGGAAGTCTAACTCCAGCAAGCAGCTCAGGGTGAGGGGAGGTGGGGATCTTAAATAAGGAACACCCAGGTAATCCTACCGTACTTTGAACATGCCCCCAGGCAGGTTTGGTCTAGCCTATTGGACATAAACAGCTGCTGGCCTGCAAATGAAATGAATCAGACACATGTTTTCATAAAGAAAAATTTGTAAATAAAAGTGGGACCTCGTCATGCTCATTCATCTAAGTATTCTTTGTGGCTACCTAAACACTACTATGTGGTAGTGTAAAAAGTTGCAACAGAAATTACTTGATATGCAAAGTCTGAAATATCTACACTGCAGATATATTCAGAAGAAATCTCAAACTTTCAGTGACTTCCAGTTTAGAGAAATACTTGTTCTTTAATATTTGATCATTTTGTCTTCCAGACTAGGGCATTATGTTTTATATTACTCACTTTACAGGTGGAAAATCTGGGGGTCCAGAAACATTAGGTAATTTATTCAAAGTTGTCTGTGTCAGAATTAGGGATCAGATCTGTTGGCTTTGAAGGTCATTTTCTTTCTCTCATTTCACAAAAGGTGTCTTACAAACCTAGTCCCCAGGAACTGGAGAGATGGCATGCTGTACACACAAGCATCCAAACACACCGTCTTCTCTTCATGTTTCCAGAAAGCCAGGAGGCCCACTGGGTGTCCTGCTCTTTCCGTGACACATGTATTATGAAGACTCCAGTTTTCTATCTATCCACACATTCGTGACCTTTCTCAAACACATAGAACAGCTGAGATCATGGAGAAATCAACTGACTCAAGACATCCGGGACAGTGTCTGCAGGGAGAGGAGATAGAGTCAAGTGCATGCTGGGTAGAACATTTGGACAGTGGGAAGAATTCTGCAGCACTACATCAACGGATACCGGTGCTGACTGGTGACACAGAGTGATGTCACTAGGGGATGAAGGAAATGGAGAAGCTGAGCCTCTTGGACCTCTTTCTCCCTGGACCCCACCAGGCACTATGGTAGAGATCAGGAGAGCCCAGGAAATGCCCATTGTGATGCTATGGTGCAGACTTGAGGAGGAAGATCAGCCATGTGCAAGAGCGGGAAATTCTCCAAGATCTTTTTTCATTAGTTCCTCTACAGAACAAAAGCTTTCATTTGTGGGGAGAAGGGCAGTAAGTATTTCCCATTGTAACTTTACACTTATCCCACCTAGGAAAAAGAAACAAGGAGGAAAATGCTGTGGGGAGAGTCTTGACAGTCACTGCCTTAGTGAAGTGAGCCAGTTGCGCCTCTTCATCGAGCGCCCTGGTACGGTGCACTGGGAAAGGCACATTATACGTACGGGGTCCTTCCGGTGACGGGCAGCCTCGGTCTGGCCCTCAGAAAACATCAGACAAGCCCAGTACAAGGATAATCTGAAATCACGGACCAGTAGTGTCATGGTTCATATTCAGACACCCTCCAAAAGCCTCACAAATTCACAGGCAGGGACTTCTGGGGGCTCGGTGTTGGGAGTCTTTTCTGTTTGGAAGTGGGGGTTCACTGAAGGCGTGACCTGGAGAGGCTTGTCTTCCTCCTTGTCCTTGTCCTCCACTCTCTTCTTTCTGGCTTCCATAAGGTGGGCAGCTTTTCGTTTGCCATATTGCTCTGCCATTGGTTTCTGCTTTGACACCTGCCAACCGTGGACTGAAACATTATCCAAAATCACCTTCTCTTTCTTTAAATTCTAGGTGTCAGCCATTTTTTTTCTCAGAAGTGGGGAAAATGATAAAGACAAGTAATTTTAAGAGTCAGTATCATGAAAGAAAAGGTCAGATTGAATAGCTGTCCTAGACTGGAGGCTACAAGGAAACATGACAGTTAAATGCAGTGTGGCATCCTCGATAGGAAGAAGACAATGGCAGAAAATGTTCAAAATCCAAATACATTCTGTGTTTTAGTTAATAGTCTCGGACTGTGGTTAATTTTGTAAATTGTGTGAGTGCTTATCCAAGATCTTAACATTTGGGGACTCTGGGTGCAGGGTGCTCTCTGTAAACTGTATTTCACAATTCTGTTGGGAATTGAATGCATTTTCAGTGAAAAGTAATTATTTAAAATAGATGTCACTTATATTAAAAGCCTAGTGGGGAACCCTAACAGGTCAAGTTATCTCTTTTTGCATTTTAATTTTATATGATCCCATTCACTGATTATCTATCTTAGTTTACATGCTGTTGGGGCTCTGCTTAGAAAGTCCTTGTCTATACCTATGTCTTCAAGAGTTTTACTTGTTTTATCTTCCATTTAGAATAAGAGTTTCTGTTTAACATGTACATTTTTGATCCATTTTGATGTAGTTCAGTACATGATAAGATATGGATGCTATCTTCTGCATATAGAAAACCAATTTTCCCAGCACCGTTTATTAAAGAGGCCATCCTCCAGTGTATGCCTTTTGTGCCTTTGTCAGCGATCAAATATCTGAATGTGACTGGGGCCGTCTTTTACCCTCCGTTTGATTCCCTGACTCAAATGCCTTTTTTTCTGCCAGCATTGCACTGTTTTAATCACAATATCTTTGTAGTAACTTCAGATCTAGGACTGTATTGCATCCTGCTTTACTTTTGCTATCTGGCATTGTCTCTTTGAGTTCTATATGAATTTTGAGATTCTTTTCTAGAAGAATCTAGACTTCCATGAGAGACCTGTGGTATTTTGACTGTGCTTATATTAAATGTGTATATCAGTTTGGGAAATATAGCCATTTTGATTATACTGATTCCATCTACCTGAAAACAGGGGACATCTTTCCATCTTCTGATGTATTTGTGAATTTTCTTTCTCAGAGTGCTGTAATTTTCATTGAAGAAGTCT
This sequence comes from Petromus typicus, assembly GCA_004026965.1. NCBI lineage: Eukaryota > Metazoa > Chordata > Mammalia > Rodentia > Petromuridae > Petromus > Petromus typicus. The sequence goes on along the minus strand of PVIR01009382.1, from coordinate 23,552 downwards.
TTTCAATTCATCAATGGGGCGGTTCCTACATATTTCATTTTTCTTGGTGCTGTTGTGTTTTTGTGGACAACTTGATCTTATATACAGAAATATGCAAAGAATTGACTGAAAAGCTACTAGTATTGATGAACAAAGTCAATAAAACTGCAGAATACAAAAATTAGAACTTCTGCACACTAATAAGTTTTCTGAAAAAGAAACCAAGAAAGCAATTCTATTCATAAAAGCTACCAAAAAAAACAAACCACCCAAAAATAAATTTAATGAAGGAAATGAAAGATGTCTTCAGTGAAAACTGTAAAAGAACGATGAAAGAATTTGGCAAGAACAAAAACTAAAACAAAACATAAGGAAAGATATCCATGTTAATGACTTGAAAGTATTAATACTGTCAAAATGTCCACACCGCCCCAGGTAATATATTGCTTCTATGCAAACCCTATCAAAACACTAATGACATTATCCATAGAGACAGGAAAAAAAATCAGAAGATTCATTACAAAATGCTCCAATTAGCCAAATTATCTGAGCAAAAAGAATAGAGCTGTAGGATTTGCAAACCTGACTATAGACCATACTACAAATCTCTATAACTAAAATAGCATATTACTGATGTAAAAACTAACACAGAGACCAAGAGAATGGAATAAATCTACATACTTGTAACCTATTGATTTCCAACGTAAGTGTCAAGAACATACTTTGGCAACAGGATAGTCCTGTCTCCTCAATAAATGGTGCTGGGAAAATGGTGCATCCATGTGTGGAGGAATGAAACAAGGCCACATTGTCTCACCATTTGTAAAACTCAACTCAACTTGGACCAAAGACAATTATATATCAATTTGAAACTGTGCAACCACTAAAAGGAAACATAGGGGAAATTGGTATGAGCAAAGAATTTTAAATAAGATCCTAAAATCACAACCAATACAAACAATAATAGATAAGTAGTATTACACCAAACTAAGAAGTTTTCACACATCACAGGAAATAATAGAGTGAAAAGATAAATTGAAAGGAATATTTCCAAGTAAGCTATTTAATAGAAGCCAACTGACAGATGTACATGTATCAAGAACTCCCACAAATAAAAAATTCCACAAATAATTATGATAAAAATGAGGACAATTTGAATAGACATTGCTCAAGAGAAAAACACAAGTGGACAACAAACATGAAATCAACTGACATCACGAACTCACCAGGGAAATTGAAATTAGAGCCACTGTGAGATCAACTCAACTCAGAATGGCTATTACCAAGGAAATAAACAATAACAAGTGTTGGTGAGAATGAGGAAAAATGAGAACTTTTATACAGGAAAGTACAGCCACTTTGGAAAACAGTATGGAAGTCCCTCAAAAATCTAAATATAGAACTACCATGAGATCCATCAGTTCCACTCTTGAGTATCTCCCCAAAGTAAAGGGAACCAGAATGACAAAAAGATATCTATGTCCTCATGTTCTTGTAACTAAGAACATGACAGTATTGACAATAGACAAGATATGGAATCAACAGAGGTGTTTACCAACAAGTAGACAGATAATGTGGTGTCGGTTCATGGTGGAATATTACTCACCCATAAAAAGAATGAAAGTCTGTCATTTGCAGCAATATGGATGAGAATGGTGGATTTCAGGTTAAGTGAAAAAAGTCAGATGTTGAAGAACCAACACTATACGTTCTCATTCATCTGTGGAACTTAAATGAGCTGATTTCATAGGAGGAGAAAGTTGAGTCACAGTCACTACAGGCTAGGAAACAGGGTGGGAGTAGCATAGTGGAATGTTAGTTCCTAAGTACCGAAACGCTACCAGACTGGAAGAAAAGACCATAATGTTCTATGAGTAGAAGAGAGACTATAGTTTCTAAGGATCTATTACGATGTCAAGACAGCTGAAGAAAGATGTTTGAAGTTGCCCAATCCAAAGAAATGATAAATATGTGAGGAAATGGAGGTGCTAATGACTCTGACCCAATCACTGCATGCTGTAGGGGTCTATCACATTTGTCATAATTGTATACAGTTACTATGTTCAATTAGAAAAAAGGATATGTGAGCTGGACTTGACACCAATTGCTTTAAGAAGCCCAGAAACATGCTGATTCCATTTGCTCTTTAAGGTGCTACCTATGTTAGTTTTGTACATTTCTACTCCCTGAGCATCCTGACAGTTATGTCATTATCTCTACACAAACACATAATTTTAGTACCATAACATGTTTGAGAGAGTTTTACTTGCAGTTTTCCCCATAAGGAAAGCCTGTCCTTAATTTTAGTGTCTCCAGAGTATATTCTCTGGAGATTTAACGAATTAATCAGTAGGAAACAAAGTGCACGTAGGACGACTCTTCACAGTATTCTTGAAGGAGAAGGCCTTGCCCTGCTCGCTATTAATGCTCCTCACTGTTTAGGACACAGCTCTGCTTTATCAGCTGGTGTTGATGGCTGCGTATTTCAAAGCTGTAACTTTCAGAACACTGAAACACCGATGCACCGTAGGCATTTACTTCTCACGCTGATAGTGCCTCTGAGCATCCAGTTGGCCACATTGGTTACTACTTGCAGAATCTCTGTCCTTCTTCAATTTCACCTTCCACTCACCCGCACACTTTAGACAGTACTTTGAAAGCTGTCTCTCTTTGTTGGACTGTATGATACAGGAGTAGCTCGCTCCCTCATGTGTGCTGACTCTAGTGCACTTAGCACGGTGTGTTTCACGCTCAAAACTTGAGTGATGAATTGGAATTCGTCACTGGGAATTGGAATCCTTGTCTTTAATCCATATGACTGAAAATATTACACCGTCTCCGTCATGCATTTCCTAAATTCTGAATCAATTCGGTTGTAGTTTATTCCAAGATCTATAATGGCTTTGATAATAATGAAATGTAATTAATCTTACATCATAAGCATTCTAGATACTTATATCAGGTTTATTGTTGAGAGTCCCCACATTCTCAGGAATCGAGGCTTTCCCTCAGTCTCTTTCCTCTCAAGCATCCTCAGTGTGCTCGACATTGTTCTTAGTCTTATTGTCTAATAATTATAAATGGCTCCTAGTACCATAATTCAGTGTAAGTGGATCTGAGGGGGAAGTAAAGGTGCAGAGAAGAAAACCCTGCCCCGTAGAGAGTTCCTCTGTGCCCCGCTATCCAGGCATAAAGGCCTCACTGGACCAATCACCAGCAAAAGCAGTGGGATGTCTGACAAACTTGGCCCAGTCGCCATTTCTCCCCTAGAGCTGTTGGGCACCGATGTTTCTATCGTTTGTTGGTCTCTGTTTTACCTGAAGAAAATTGGGGTTCTCTTAGCAGGAAGAATGGAGAGAATAATTGTTGGGAAGGCAAGTAACATGTGTTGAAGAAGCTACTGGCAATTATTCTTTCTTTAGTATTTATCCTATTCCTTTAATTATATTCATTATCGCCCTGCTAGCAGGAGCCACGGGTTAGACTTTCTCTGCACTCCCATTGTTTCCACATTTCCCTACCAGCCGTGTGCGGATCCCTCTTTTGCACGTGGGCAGGATGCCAAGTTGGAAGAAAGGCCCCAGGAATCCCCTGTGGCAGCATGTGGTTCGAAGGCTAGGTCTGTGTAAATGCCACTGGGCAGACACTGGAACCCCTGCCTTGACAACGCTGTCTTTGTGGGATTTGTGAGCTGCCGACGCAGGCAGAGACGCTCCCCACATGCCTCTTGCTGTGTCTTGTGTCTTCGGTTTTTCTCATGATCCCCCCTTTTCCTGGAAAGCTCTTCTCTTTTCCACTTTTCCTCTATGTGGTGGAATCTTGCATATCACCTTTAAAAATTTAGTATCTTTTTTATTAAATATCTTTGCAACACACAATGTTCACAAGCGTATTTTTGGCACGTGTGACATCCTGTCATGACCACCCTTATTTTCCTTTCCCCTCCCCACCTTCTCGTTTCTCCTCATCCTGGATCCCCTCCAGTCTCCAAAGTCTACCGCCCTGTTTTCCATTATCCTTCTTTTATTTTGCCTTTATAATTACTTCTACTTTGGGTTTCTCATATAAAGGAACCATGTAAGACTTAGCACTCTGCTTCTGATTTATTCATCTCACTTCGCATTATAGTCCCAAGGTACGTTCATTTTTCTACAAAGGACCCACATTTGTCCCTGTTGATGGGTGAGTCGTGCTCCACTGCAAATATAACACATTTTCTTTATTCATCTGCTGCTAGACATATAGGCTATTTCCAGGATTTAGCTATGGTAGTGTGTTGCTATAAACACGGGGATGCATGTATCACTGTAATATTATGTCTTTAACTCCTTTGGGAAGATATCCTAAAGAAATAAACCTGAGTCAAATTTGAATGGAATTTGAATGGAATTCTAGGTTTAGTTTTTTGAGGAACCTTTATAATGACTTCCATAATGGTAGTACTAGTTTCTATTCATATATTGACAATACGCAAGAGTTCCTTTTTCTTTACAGCCCCACTGGCATTTGCTGCTTTTTGAGTTTCTTTATTTAATTAAATGGGTCTTGTTCAAATCTTTATTGTTACATTATGAATATACATCATCATTGCTTTAAAATATTGAGAGTTTGTACCAGAATATGATGACTTGATTCTCATTTTTCCCCTTTCCCGTCGCCCTGCAACCCCTGCCCCCTATATACATAAGCTTTGTTTCCTTTTCTCTTTACTATTGTAACATTCTTTTCCCCCTCATTATTTACCCCTACACCCTCTTTCCTTTTAAATATTTTCTATTTTACAATATCAACTATACATACCACAACTCATTTACATCAGATCACAGATGTGTGCATAACATATCTCTTCTTTGGGATGAGATAATTAAATGTTTTTTTAAAAAAATAAAGTCAATAGTAATTTTACTTATAGGAGCTTTAAAAGTAAGATACAAAAATGCCAAGTTCAAGTTTGGAAACATGGCAACTATTCACCCAACATCCTGCTGATGCTCAAGCAGGGCAGCCACATGTAGCCATGCAAAAGATATACACACATGTACATACATGTGCACACATGTGCATGTGTGCAAATATATGCATTTTGGCGAGGCCTCTCCCCCATCACAACACCTGGAATTAGCATTGTTCAGAGGGAACACAACACTGACACGGAGACACAAATTGCTTCACATGACCTCACAACCTGTAGAGATGCAACAATGAAATATTATCGTCAGCAGAGAAGAACAAACTGGACAGTGACAGTTAGTGACATCATTGCACTGGGGCATCAAGGACTGACCTCTGTCTGGGTTAAGCTTGTTGGGGAATCAGCATTAAAACAAGAGAACTCCAGTGTCACACAACTTGAAATACAGGTTTTCTGGACTCATTACATAGGGAGATGAAAAACTATCTTACAAGTAAAACAGCCCCCAAGAGCTTTAACGGATGAGTGTGCACACTCTGATGGCTAATCAGGCACGAGCCACACGGGCTGGTGCAGAGCATGTGCACCAGCTTTGTCATCTAAAATCCTTCTAGAATCTTCTCAGGTTCTTCCCACCAGGCTGATTTTGGAGTTTCCCCTTCTGTGATCCTGGATGGGAATCCAAATAATGGCACTTTAGGATACTGTACGATGAACATGTGATAGTAAAGTAATACTCCTGTGTCAGCAGGGGAGGTGCCAAGTCCCCTGTGGAGACCCGGAACCTGAAGAGGCGCAGAACTCTACCTCTAAACACTGCAGATGTGGGACAGCCTACCCGGAATGGAGACAGCCACTTGGTGTCTCAGAGTGGACACGCTGGACAAAGGGGTGATCTGTGTCCCCGAGTGAGTCGGAGTAGGACAGAGAGATTGCATCATGCTACTAAGAACAGTGAGGACCCAAAAGTCTACAAATTATTTATTTCTTGGATTTTCTATTTACCATTTTCAGGCAGTACTTGACCGGAGAACTGAAACCATGAAAGTAGAATCAAGATAAAGGGAAGGGCTGCATTTGTGATACACTGAGTGCTTATTATCTTTTGAGTTTGTGACGACTGTTTTAAATAGATCGTCTCAGTAAGAAGACCCTACGCTGTATTCTTGGGCTTACTTTCCCAAAACGACAGAAGCAAAACTAGAGTTACAAATTCTGAAGAGTGCCATGAAGTTGGAAATAAACAGCCCACGAGGGCACAGAGAGGCAAGAAGTCTACCCTGAGGAAAGAACATTCAACTGAGGGTAACCCAGGAAGTAGATGCCAGCTGGGTTGCAAGATGAGGGAGAGAGGCTCCGTGCACAGGGGAGGACATCCATAAGGCTCTGACAGAGGGAGTGTGACAGAGCAGAAAGAGGAGGTCACTGAGAAGAAGTGGAGAGTTAGGGAAAGGAGTTGAGGAGGTAGGCCCGAGCGGCAGTCACAGCCCTAGCAGGTCAAGTAAAGGAAGCCATCTCTGCTGTCTAAGAGCCACTGGAAGGAGCTGTGGGGTTTTAAACTGTCATAAAGGGGCAACTGTGCGTTTGGAGAGGGACCACGTGACCAGCTTTGGAGCAACAACATTAGGGCTGCAGGGTAGGGAGCTCACAGAAGACCAGTTTGAGGGGGAAAAGAGGCCACAGCCTGTCCAGTGTGCAGGAGAATGATGGTGTGGCTTAGACTGGAGTGGTGGTCATGCAGAAAGAGAGCGAAATAAATCCAAGCCATTTATGTCTTCTATTGCTAACATAAGTACAGTCATCAATGCGAGGTTAGTGGCCTGAACCAGCACCCATGTATTATCTCACTGTGGGTCAGAGATCCCAGCACAAAGTCACTATTCCGCTTCAGTGATGAGACCAGGGCGTGGGTCAGCCTGTTTTCTCATTAGGAGGGTCCAAGGAAGACTTTGCACAGGAAGCTGTTTGACCTGTTGGCAGAATTCAGCAGAACTGAGCGCACAGGACCTCAGTCCCTGTGTCCTTGAAGTGTGACCTTCATCTTCAAGTCAACAGGGATGTGTCCAGGCCTTCTGTTGCTTAGAACCTCTAACTCCCTATTCTGTTGTGTTTCTGAGTTCTCTTCTGCCTTTCTCTTTTGCTTTAGGTGAGATTTGATCTCACCCACCTGGATAATATGAGTAATCTTCCTACCTTCAGGTCAACTAAGGAGTACCTTTTATCACATCTTCAGTGTGCCTTTTGCCACATTAACAGCCATGGGCATGGTATCAGAGGGCCAAGGTAGGGCACCCAACACTCTATTTATCACACAAGTTTAATTAAGGACATAAAATCAACAGTTCTTAGAAATAGGTTGGATGGAGTATAATTATATTCTTTGAGGACAAATGCAAACAGGGAGAAATCACACCCACCACTAGGTAAACACTACAGTTATTATTCAGCAAGAATCATCAGACATTTGTAGGCTGCGTGCGTTCCTAGGATGACAAGCACTGGGTCAGAGCAGACTGATTGCTGAGCTCGAGTTCCAGCTCTCCTGACCCTCAAGAGTCAATTCACACCTTGGTCCCTCGATTTCCTACTTTGAAGAAAGGAAGCAAATAAACTGCATCGCTTCTTCCACCTGAAAATTTCTAGCACAGGGTTAATCAAATTCATTTGTCTTTTCTTCTTGCTACTCGATCAGGAGTGGGCCAGGTGTGAGGAGGAGAAACTACGGAGCTCCCGGCAAATACTGAATTCATCAAGTCTTTTCACAGAGTTTAATACCAACAGATGGTTCTGAGCCATAATAAAAGGTTAAATATTTTAATAAAAAAGACACACGTTGAAGGTGATTTGGTTTTCTATTAAACTCCCTCATACTCACAAATTTTCCTCACATGCAAATGAACTGGAAGCTTATTAATGAGATGGGAGGCTGCAGCCTAATTAGCAAGAGGACTAAGGAAGCTTATATTCGCTGATTCAGCAAACTAACTGGATAATGACTGTAGCTGGCAACTTCTGGAACCCTTATTAATGGGACTCTCAGAAATCGTCTTGATTGTAGCATCTCAACCTAAGGGCTTAATCCAGGCCATAGATGTTTTATAGTTGTTCTGCGTGGGGAATTGGTCTCTTCCATCATTGTTAGAGGGCAGGCAGAATGTAAATATCTCCTGCTTGGTCCAAGTTTCCTTCACTTGGAGACCAAAGGAAGCCGCTGGGTCTCCTGCTGACCCAGTCTTCTCCTGAACCCCTTCCTCATTTGTTCTTTGGCTTAGGGAGCTACCTCTGATGGTATTTTGCATATTCATTGCTTACTGGAGATCAGGAAGTCTACAGTTTTATATACTAATTTTTAATTACATGCCTGACACAGTCTGGAGTGATTCCTGTGCAACCTCACGTCATCTTCACAACGATCCTGTGAGCAGATGTTATTAATGTCCTCCATTTGCAGAGAAGGAGACCAAGGCACAAAATGACTTATGTGAGTCTGGAAGGCAGAAAAAAGCAGGGCTGATACGTGACCTTGAAACGTCCAGTCCGTGGCTCCACACCATGCCGCTGTGGTTTGTCTGTGGCTTGTTGCCGTGATAGTTAAGAGGAGACGCATCAAGGCAAAGCAGGAGGCTCCCAAACTGAGGCTGGTTACTTGAAATGGTAGATGCAAACACAGACTCTGAAGTCTATTTTCTTAAACTATTTGTTGTTATTTAATTTTTCTCAATTCTTGTTGTGTGTTGAGTTAACTATCATTTTTTTTCTATGTTTATTTCTTCGAACCCACAGGGCCACCTTGTCTTCAGATTGCAATTATTTTACTGTATTTGAAATTCTTAACTTGCACTATATTTTTGGTCTCGTCTTAGTTTTATCTCCAGAGCTGTTGCTTTGAGCCCTCTTCTAGGCAAAAGAGGACAGCTAGCCTTCCAATTCTCAACTGCAGCCTTTGTCCGTAAGTGTACACCGAGCACGGGAAGATGGCGCCTTTGGCATGGAGGGCTGAGCGCGTCCCAGTGCGGTGTTGGCAAAGAGGCACATTGAAGAGCTTGGGCTGTGAGTCAGGCATGCTTGCTTCTGAAGAGAGTAATCTGACTACAGATTCTGGGTGGATTTAAAACTGGAGCCGAGCAGACCAGCCTAGATACTTTTTAGAGGTGCTGCTTGCAAACAGTATCATGTTACCAGGCCCGATGCCTTTGAGTCACAACATTCCACTAAAATAGTTATTAATTCACCTGCATAAAACCTGATGGACCACACGATGACAGGAGATTTGAGGAATTTACTGAGAGTCAAAGGAGCTAGATTAAGAAATATCGCACCTACCCAAAATTCACTTCGTGAAGGAGAGCCCCTCTGCACAGACAGTGGAAGCTTCACACCGATGAGCCAGGCGTCTAACTTAGCCCCAGTTAATTTCATAATTTTCTTTCTTTTTCTTCTTCTTGGAGCCAAACATTTTGGAAGAGTTGCATTAAAGCGCTTTTCTTTCCCTGATTCCTCATTATGCAAAACTTCCTAACGTGGCATCTACTCTCACTATGCTGCCCACATGATTATTATGAGGATCACTGGTGAGCATCTTGATACCAAATCCACTGGACTCTCCTCTGTCTCCGTCTTACTTAACTCCGCTGCTTCGGGCCCAGTTAATAGCCCCTTCCCTTTCACAAGCACCTTCTCTGGTAAATTGACGCCCTCTCTCTGTTGAGTCCCCCCCCCACTGTTGTTGCCTCTAGTCCTTTTTCTATGACGCCCACCTTTGCCCTAAAAATGTTAAGACTCTGCAGACTTCAGTGCTAGGAAACCTTAACAGACTCTTCTGTTACATCTCTTCCTAGACTCTGTGTGATCACGACTAAAATATTTTGTATGATCCCAGCATACAGTTGTATCTCCAATTCTCTGAGCTGTGGACTCTATTTCCAGCTTTCCATTCAGGGTCTCTGCCTGAAGGTTTTTCACACATCTTTAAACACTTCATATCCAAAATGAGCCCCTTTACTTGTGCTTTTGGCCATAACATGCATAAACTTCCTCAGTACTTGAATCCACACTCTACCCGAAGACGCCTTAGCAGCTGTGCACCAGTCAGCACATGCATGTGGCAAAGGCTTCCCGGGGGGTGGAGGGTGTGAGTAGGTGCTCACACAGGACTGGGGAGTGTATCTGCTCCCACCAGCCAGACTAGAAACCCTCATCCGCCACAGAACTTTGACTAGAGCATTCGGAGGGTTCTGGCCTCAGTACTGGGGAAAATGAACTGTACACAAAAGTCCTAGGCTGTGCTGGAGCAACCTGACAACAGATAAAGTGTAAATAGCTTAAAAGTAAAATGTGACAGGACAAAGCTGTTTCCAAGTAGCTTAAACAGAATATCATGGCTATGCGTGAGGACAGTTACAGGAGTTCCCAAGTATGTGCCTCTCAACAAGGTAAGATCCACGTCTGGCTCCCAGTAAGAACATGATCAAGCATGTAAAAGAGCAAAAATACTAGCTGTGATGAAGACAAGAATCAACCTAATGGTATGTACCCAGGAGATGATAGGATTATTATTCAAGAACACTTACAAATCATTCTAACTATATTCTAGGTGTTCAGTATCCTAGAGAAGAGAGTAAACAAGTACATATCTGGAGGTGGATGGATAGATGGGAGCATACACACCGAGCGGAACTTCGAGGTATGAAAGTGTGACGGAGACACAGGTAGCGCGCATGTGGGTCTGGCATTCCTGGCTACTAGGGTGATGTACCTGAAGAAACAGATAAAAACTACTGACAATGAAACAGTGAGAGAAAAAAGATTGAAAGAGCAAGAAGGAGGAGAATTAGGAGGCAGCGTTAAGTAGCTTGATATACAGAAAACTAGAATCTTTCAGAGAAGGCAAATAGAAGAAGGAAAAGAAAAACATTTAAGGAAACTATAAATGTATATATATAATGTATATATATATATATAAACTATATATATTATATAGTTTATATATATACTTTACAAATTTGATGAATTTACGAACCCACAGATCCATAGAGTGGAATTCTATACAGAGATAAAAAGGAATGAACTAATGTACACACAGTAAAACAAGAGTCTCAAAATAATTGTTCTGAGTATAAGAAACCAAAAATGAAAGAGAAAGGGGCCATATAGTATCATCGCTTTTTGTATAGTTCTAAAAAATTCTTTTTTTTTTTTAAATTCTCTTTATTGGTACATTAAATATACACATCATAATTGCACTCCATAATGGGGATTTGTACCAGTATAAGACACAACTTAATTCTCATTTTTTCCCATAGCCCCACCCACCCTACCACCCCCCCATATATATAAAATTTGTTTCCTTACTTTTTTGTTACAATCTCCACATTGTCCCCTTTCACCTTATATAGTTCTAAAAAATTCTAACCTGACCTGCAATCATAGAAAGCAGATGGGTACTCCCTGAAGAATCCAGGTTGGCTGCAGCGTGGGAGCTAGAGACTCCTCGGGGGTAGAAGGAAATGGTCCATTTAGCAGTAATGGACTAGAGCGAGGCTCAAGGTGTACATAAGTTCCAGAAGGTACAGAACCACAGATTTCGAACAGTGTGGTCTATTGTGCATTCATTATAACTCAATGATGTTTTGAAAACTGGTGGATCATCATAGGAAAAAAATTCTGAGTCATTCATTATTTTTACTACAAATGAAGACAAGAGAAAATAAAGGGAACAAAATCAATACTTTGTCCTTCCTTTCAATGAAGAGGAATTTCTCTGGTAGGTGTATCCAAATGTAGAAAATGACAAAGGAGTGATAGAATGTGAATTATTTTCTAATCCCCAGTGATTCATGGATCTAGGTATTTATAATAAAAGTTACAAATACAGTTAGAACTAGTTCCAATGTGTTGCTTGATGTCAGATATCACTTCATAAGTAGCTGTGTGAAAACCTTGAGTTCATAGGCCCGACCACTAAGTCATAAGAAACACAGAGGACAGGAGAACATGGTAAAGGAAACCACAAGCCACTGAGGTATCATAGGTGAAATGTGGTCTATAGAGATCCTTCAGATTCCTCACTAGGTAAATCTGAAGAAGAAATAGATGAAAGGAACTTAGAGATGAAAAGAAATTAGATTTCAAGTAATTCAAATGTACACACTCTATACGGATTTTTATTTTTTGAAATGTAAAGACTGATAGGAAATCCATAAAATTGGTAGTTGGAATGCTAGGGATTAGACCATATTAAGTAACCATCATTGATATTTTTTCTATGAAAAGATTATGTACTACATTTATGTTCATATGTCTTATTTAAGGAGTTATATATTCAAATACTTATGGAAAAATACTATGATGTCTGGATTTATCATAAAAGACTATGTAGCATGGTAGTGGGCAAGTGTTGGGGTGGAACAGTATTTTCTAGGAGTTGGTGGTTGCTAGTGCTGGGTGCAGCACACAGTAGTGTGTATTATGTTATTTTGTGCACATATTTCAAGATAATTTCTAAAAAAGAATTTTCTCTACTTTAGATATTGAGTTTTATTCTCTTTTACAAAGCTAGTGCAAGTGTAGAATGACATGATATGAAGAAAACTAAAGGTAAAATAAAAAATTTTAAAATGAAATACACACCAAGTACCACGAGTAGAAATGGCACCTGGATGTGGAGTGAAAGGTTCTTGTTTGTACTCCAGGACAGAAATGATGGTATTTGTTTAAACCCAAGCTGAACAAGCCTGACGCCACAAGGAACTGCAGACTTCCTTACCCATGTCATTGGCAGAAACTCCCGCCTCGGCAGGGTGTGCGTATCCAGGTTCTTGGACGGTTATCACGACCAGATTGAGTCTTCAGGGCTTCACCCTTCCCCAAGCAGAAGGATGCTTCCTGTCCCCCCGTAGCATATGTCACTGGAGACGGGGATTGCCAAGTGGCACTGTCACTCTCAGGTAGTGGTGGGGAGCAGACCTCAGTGACTTAAGACCTCAGATGGGTGGGTCGGCCTCACTACATGCACTAGCCACTTCCCATCACCAGGACAGTGCCTGGCTTATACAGCATGCAGGAAGAGTTTCACTGGCTCATGGCTGCCGTCTTGGGGGCTGCTGGCTCCAAGGCAGAAAGGGCACAGGCGAGGGGACACGCAGAGAAAAGCTGTTCAACCCATGGCAGTCAGGAAGCAGAGAGAGAAAGAGGAGCCAGGGACCAGAGAACACCCTTCCAGGTCAGCCCCAGGCAGAGTGCCTTCCACCAGCCTCTCCCTCCTAAAGGCGCCTTCGTTCCTGAACTCTTCAGTGCATGGGTGCTGCTCTTCCAGGAACCTGTTCCATTCCGAGCACAAGAGACGTTGGAGAGACGTTTTAATCCCAACCCCAGAAGAATACTAACACATATCCTTTCCTAACCAAGAGAACCCCAACATTCCGTAGTGTAGGGGTTCTCAGTGTGTGATACAGCCTGCACATCTCCCGTGCAGCTTGCTTCAGAGTCGCTGACCCTCTTGATTAGAGTGACAGTAAAATCTTTGCCAAGACACCAGTGGTTATTACAGGCCAATGAGAAACTTCCCTGTAAAGAGAATTGTACTCTGACTCCCACAAAAGAGCTGAGAGGCAGTTGGGGCCAAATGATGGATTTTTTTGTTTTGTTTTGTTTTTGTTTTTGTTTTTTTGCCTCTCTCCATATGTCAGAGTAGTCCATTACATATAAATACCATGTTTTCTTTTTTTTCTGTTTATGTGTTTATAAATATATAGGCAACTTCTAGGGGTTAGCTATTATGGGTTGTAATACAAACCTGCTATAAATACAGCTGCGCATAAACAAGGTTTCTGATGTTTCTCGAATCCCCTCAGACAGCCCTAGAGGCTTATGAAGGTAAAGGCAGAGAATGCAGTGATAGAAAGCATCAGATGACTGAACTGAATCCATGTTTTCTATTGTGTCCTCTGCTCATTTCAATAGATTAATACGAACATTAGGAAAAAAGGAGCAAGACTAAGGTAGGCGTTCACAGGCACTTCTGCCAGAGCGTATCCTTTCGTATAGGGGATGGGATCTTTTATAAGGTCACGAGGGTTGGCGGGAGTTCAGTGAAAGGCAGTTGTGGCTGCCTGCCAAGAACCAGGCTTGAGAGGGTCAAGGGCCAATGGTTGCCCCGGCACAAGGCTTGTGAGCATGCAGGGAGTCGTAGCTGTTGTCAGTAGCAGGGCCGCACGTGACGTGGGTCAGGAAGTGTGCTGGGGGTGGCGGTAAGAATGGTCTCTCGGGATGGCCGTAGTTGGATTCCTGCAGAGGGCTCCCTGGTTTCACTTTTGTACCCATTCTTGTCTTGCTTCTCAGGTCTGTAATTAACAAGCAGTGGAGACAAGTGTGGACAGAGAACACATAGAAGTCTGCTGCAGTGGGAGTCAAGAAAGATAGGTTCCTGTCCTCACTCAGCCATGAACTTGTAAGCCTGTCCGAGTGGAAACTGCAGCCCGAGTCACCGCATTCCCTCTGTAGACACCGCCGCTGCTCTGCAGCCAGAACTGGTCCAGGCTCCGGGAATTCTTGACTCACTGGGAACTTGTTTAGATGTGTTCGTGTCTTAGGTTTTAACTCACTTCTTTAACTACTCTGTTTCTTTGCTTGTCTCTTTGGACTTCGGTTTAATTAGGTCCCAGTCCCAGTCTTTCTCCAGATTCGGCCATTCAGGTTTCCTTAGGCTCTAGAACTCTCAGAAAGTCCAAGTCCATTTCTACTACTTCTCAGCCTTCCCTTGTCGCCCTCATCCCAACCTGCTCCCTAACTGTTGGCCGCTTCCTCTAGCACCAGAGGGAATGAATTCCTAGCAAAATCCACCCCCTTGACATCTCTGTGAATTCTTCACTATTAGTGAATGGATATATTTATTGAAGATCCATGGCTGACCCCCTTCTGGAGCCAGCTTGGAGGAGGGGGGTTGTCTCCCTGGGCGCTAGGATTCAGCCGGAGGGGAGTAGCTGCCTTTTGCACCTGCCCTCTGGTAGCTTTTTGTGTCTTACTAATAACCCCGTTTAATCAAAAACTCTTCACATTAAAATTCCCTTTTACAAATTCTTGTATAATTTCTGTTTTCCTGCCTGGATATCGGCTGACATAGGCACTTAATCTATGCCCAGAATGAAGGGATCAGCCTAGAAAACCTCTCCTAGTTCTCGTTTACTCTTAAGTCTTTAAAACTTGTGTTCCACACTTGCATTCATTCTCATGATAATAAAAGCAGAATGTCTAAATTACTGATGTTGAGGAGGAAACAATGATGATGCATATTCATGTTAACACATGGTCAGACACGGCTCTAGCAGGGAGCCCTTAGCAGCCCACGTGTTCTGTCTGAGGACATCTCTCTACAGTAAGATCATCTCCTATTTGGTCTTCCAAACTTTTCTCTCGGATTCCACTAACAGCAAGTTTGTTCTTTTCTGGAATGTACCTCAGGATGACTTGTTGGGGTGGGACAAGATTAGATCAAGGATGAGACTGTTTATCACTTGAAAACAAAATGTTCTCCGAACTTCAGAGGAGTTCAGGGGAGGATTGTCTGCATAACTGGTTGCAAAAGGAATAGACCAACGGGGATGAGGAAAGTTTGAAGAGCAAAGGTTGTGGTGTTAATTGTATTTTCAAACTGGTAGTCGTTTCCATTTCCTGCCAGTGGTATGGTATTGAGAAATTTGCCTTAAAATTAAAGACAGTCTCTTTCCCAATGACTCACTGGTAATTAGTGCCTTTGAAAAGACTGAACGGGACTTATAACTTGAGGTTTCTCTCTTAATTTGCATTTTTAATTAGATGGGATCTCAAAGGGTTTCTGAGCCCTTTTTTTTTTCCTTTCTTTTTTGCCTTTTGCATTGCCTTTTTGGGGTTGTTGCTCTGCAATTAGAATTTGTAACAAATGAGTTGCTGGCATATAAATGTCAACTCTGAGGTAAAATATTACTGCTATTTGAAGAACCGAGCCGGCTCTGACCATTGGTTTTAAATGAAAGCACTTTCAAGGACATTCTTCTGATGAGAGATAATCAGCTGGGCTGGACAGAGGGATAGATCAGATTTAACTCCAGTTAGTGTTCCTACCAACTCTCTTCTCCATGCAGGACTGAATCACTTCTGGAAAGTACACGCAAGTCCTAACCCAGAGAACACGGAATTCTTATCAAAACCCTGTGCAGAATCAGCAAGTACCCAAAGTTAACAACCCGGAGAAAGAAGTCAGACTCTCCAGGAAGCCCTCTGGCTGTCTGATGCGTACTGGGCCCCATCTCCTCTTTTAAGTGTTTATGTGTAAGAACCACAGGACCAGTATTTAGCCACAAACTGACGTGCTTTAATCAATCACTGAGGGGCTGTTGTATTCAGTCTCTCCGCCACAGTTCTCCATTGATATTGGCAGAGCTCATGCTGTCTGTGTAGTGCAGGTAGAACAGGGGCCCGGCATACCGTCTCCGCTTTCACTGTCCAGTTGCATCCGCAAGAGTGTATCACACGCACGATGGACAGAGGGGAGGGAGGGTCTATCTCTGTCACGCTGAGCACACACCATCTAAGCTATTTTTAAAGGCTTCAAAGAAGAAGATCCTGTAAACTCCTGTGGCAATCCCTCCAGCATGCTGCCAGGAGCCACTTTCTCGTATCTAGCGTAAGCCCCTCGTTCTATGGTTAAGCCATTACCCTCCGGTTCTGCTCTCGGGGGAGAGGAAGAGCAGCTGCGCCCCATCCTGCTGAGGTGAGCCTTTTATAGACTTTGAGACAGTGTCTGCCTTCTGTCTGCAGTGACGGGAAAGAAACTGGGACTGCCAACGAAGATAACAATAATAATTTTCACTTGGAGATGGAATTATTATTGCTATGGTTACTAGTAAGATCTTTTTTTCCCAAAGGGAAAAAAGCATTTATTCAACGCTCTGCTTCTAAGAAGAACAAAGTGCTAATAAACCCTCTCTGGGTTGTCTGCTTTGTTGGTTACTCTGAAATGTCAAACGAGAACTGGTCAAAATATGTACCGCTGCCATTTGGACTGTGGTGGAAAGTTTGATGAAAGCCAGTTCTTCTCTTAGTCTCTGAGCTACAAATGCGCAATGCTTAAACCAAATTAGGAACTCTTGTTTATTAAGTTAGGGTAATTTTCAGAAGAGGCTTTGAAGGAAAAACAGGAATGTAACTTAAAAGTTATAATTGTCACTATGAGACAAAAGATCTAATCACTTTTAATTATGAAGAAAATGCTAGAGGATTCATACAGTGCTCAGGACAAGGTTACGTATGATCAGCTGCCTGGGTCTTGTGATTTGAATGATGCCAGCTAGAGCTGCCTTTCCAAAAACTTATCCCCTCGGGTGAGCCAAGGATATGCCATTATCTCATTTTTCATTTCAGTAGTTGAAGAGAGAAAAGTTCGAACTTAAATTGTCTTCTGGCATAAAGAAAACATTCAGTCATTATTAATTCTTAACTCTTAGATTCAGATTTGTTTGTTTGATTTGTTGTGGCCAAAAGCAGGGCTTTCATGGGACAGACTTAGAACAAATGCATGTTATCTGGGCAAGTAGGAGCAGGGAGAAGGGAGGTCTGGAACAATGCCTTTGGAACATTGCCCTGGGGGTAAAAAGTTTGTGAGGGATGGTAGATTAGGAGAGTTCCTGAAAACAAATATCAAGGGCTCAGCATTCAGCTCAGTGGTACCCTGCCTACCTCGTAAGTACAAGGGCCTTTCTTCAATTCCTGGTATAGGAATTGAAACAACCAAACAAACACACAAAAACTCCAAACATCAATTTCCCAATTTTGCCTTAGCCTGGCATTGCATTTACTTAGAACATATATTACTCTATACCTGTCCTTTAGTCAATCAAATTACTTACAGAATTTCATTCAATAAAATTTTAGATTAACAAAATACATTCTCATGCATTTATTATTAATCCCTCAAGTGGTTTGTTTGGAGAAGTGAGCCCAGCTGAAGCTTACATGCTGAGATCGGAGTAACTCACACCCAAATTCTGTTCCCACAACTAAAACCTTCATAACTAGAAGGAAAGGGTTCAAAGGACAACCATACATTCTGTCTATTTTGTCCCTAATTTGAGAATGCTTTGTCTTGCCCTTTATGAACTTTGTTCTATTAGTTTCCGTGGAAACTGCATGACTGCATACCCTCTCGCCCGCACACCTAACTTGCCTTTACCCCAGCTGATTACTAGTAAAAATCAGTGGCTTGGAGGGGCCAGTCCCTTTGCTGCTTGCAGCAGCGTTGGCAGTCCTGGCTGCCGGGTTTCTTTCTCTCTTAGTTCAGGTTTTTAGTTTTTGTCTGATGCTTGTGCCTTAGCACCAAACAGCGGATCAGAACCTACTGCAGAAGTCTCAGCTAATGCATGCCATTTAAAATGTGTCTGTGGGGACTTAAATAATTAAAACAACGTGCAATATATTATTAAAGAATTAAAAATATCGATTTAGCAGTCATTCATTAAAGACATTGTTATCAGGAGAGTTCTGTGCTCCAGTGAGCGGTCACAGCATCTGAAGAGACCACAGAAGTGACAAAGGACACAGCCCCACTTCACCCACATCTCTCTTCCTGAAGGCTGCGCACAGAGAACCATGGAAGACTGCCTATACCTACGCGTCCTACTGGGGGGAAGAAAGACACAGTGAATTCCTGCCTTCATGGCGGGTGGCAGAACCAGGCTACCTCACTGGGCCCTGGCATGGGACCAGTCCTATAGACGCTGGCGTCAGACAGACCTGTCTTCACCTGTGCACACAAACAGGTCCATCTTCCCTAGACCCCAGCAGACTCACAGATTCCGCTTTTACCCTGTACAGAGTTGCTATCCGTGGTGGTTGAGGACAGGCTTTATATTCCGGAGGTAGTATAAAAAGACTGGAAATGATGACCACAGCACTTCCTCAGGTGTGTAAACAGTGACACAGGCTACAAGGATCATGAAGGACCAGGGAAGCCACCACCGGGTCAAAGCAAAGTTCCTGTATCAAATCCCAACAAAGTATAAAGCTACCCACTGTGGTAAAAATTTCAATATGGTGATTTTAAACAAGCCCAGTGAATCAAAAGAAACACAAAAAAATATAAAATGCTTACATGAACAAGAGGTTTAAAAAAATATTCTGAAGCTCAAGAATGAAGTGAACCAAAAAAATTTAACAGAGTTCAAACATTAGACTCTATGGAGCAGAAGAAAGAACCAGTGAGCTCAAGGACAAGTAATTTAAAGTGTCCAATCATACAAGATGTGTTAAATGTATGTATCAAACTGCCAAAACAAAACTCACACTTTGTACCACTGAAATGTACCTTAAGAATACTATAAGAGAGCGAACAATTTTAAACACCTAGTTAGATTGTTGTCATATGCAATTCCCATGTATTTATGGTGTTAGTATAACCGGTACCACTGCTCTGCCAGTCATAAAAATATATAGCACATGCATTAGGGGAAATTAAAAAAAAAAGAAAAGCAAGTCTATCAGATTTGTGAGAACCAATTATACATTATGGGATTTACAAGGAAGAAGAAGGATCATGGATCCTATTTAAAGGAATAATGGCTGAGAAGTCAACAGACTTGAAGAAGGAGAAGGACATCTAGTTTCATTGCTGCTCAGACAGTCACAAATAGATTCAACTCTAAGTAGCAGAGTTTTCATAGAAATATATTTTAAAAAATTAAACTCATATGGAACTACCACAAAACACCCCAAATTTTCAAAGAATTTTTTAGCAAGAATAAAGCTGGCAGCATCATACTTCATAAGCTCAAAATATATTTCACAACTACAGTGTTCAAAGTGATATTGTACAGAAATCACACCTGAGGAGAAACTGAACAAAAATGTATATTCAGATAGAAGCTCGCGCTTGTACTGTCAACTGATCTTTAACAGAGTACATAGAACTCACAGTGGCGAAGAGTTTATTCAGTAAACTGGGAAATTGAATACATTCAGTAAATATTTATTCGATAAATTCAATAAGGAACTTTACAGTGAAACTGGGCTTGTATTTACAGTGTACATAACAATTAACTCAAAGTGGATAAATGACTTAATTCCAGACCTCCAAAAAACACCTGGGCAAGTTCCTTCCCAACATAAGCTTTGACGATGATTTTTTGGATTACTACATTAAAAAAGCACAAACAACAAAAGCAAAAATAAGTAAGTAGCAGGACATGAAACTAAATCTGCACAACACTGGAAACAATCAATAAAGTGAAAAGCTAGGTTGTCATCAACCTGTGTGGAGACAGTGTTGTCCTGGGGGCAGCTCCGACCCGGCGCCCAGGCGGCCATCCTTAGATGGCGGCGCGTGGAGAAGGCGGCAGCAGCAGATGTCAGTGTTACTTTCGAAGATCACCAGATGACAAACAAATTTGCACGGAATACGAGTAGAATCACAGAACCAAAGACAGAGAAGTGAAAAAGAAACAACTCCAGAATTTAGAAGGTGCTTGGGATGACATCATGCTCGCGATGACTGCAGCTGAAGAATCCCTTATCAGATCGGTGACGTGCTCATTAGCCACTCTCATGAAGAAACACAAGAGATCTTAGAAGAGGCAAAGAAAAACTTGCAAGAACAAGTCAATGCCTTAGAATCCAGAGTGGAATCAACTTAGCGGGTCCTGATAGACCTGAAAGTTCAGTAATTGGTGAAATTCAGCAGCAGCATAAACTTCAAAGCTGATAAAGTTAAACATTTTACCTTTTAAAATTTGCTTAAAATTGTTTAAAATGATAATTTCCCTCAAATGACATGGAAAGGAAAGCTTTTAATTTTTTTTCATTCATTTAGTGGAAACTTGCCTGTTTTCACGTCTTGCTTTTTTTAAATATTTTTAAAAGAAAACTATTCATCTATGTATTTTGCATAATGAGTATATTGATCTAGGGCTTCGTGTCATGTTATTAAAACCAGTTAAACAATCAAAAGCAAAATGAAACACTTGCAGAATGGGAAAAATATTTGCAAACTGTGTATCTGAAAAAGAGTTAATATTCAAAAACCATCTGGTTCAATAACAGGTACAACTCAAAAGGAAAAACAATAAATCTGTAAAATAAGCAGCAGAATGGAGCAGGCATTCCAGAGTACATACAATGGTCGAGAAGTACATGAAAAGGCGCTCAACGTCATCAGGCAGATGCAGAGAAACCGTATGAGATAGCTTCTCACACCAGAGAATGTGGCGATAGAGAAAAAGTGAGGAAAATATGGGCAAGGGCTGTAGAAAGGGTGCTGCTGTATGTTATGGGGCACGTAAATCTGTGTTTCAGTATGTAAAACAGTGGGATTCATCAAAAAATAAAACTGGGACCATTTCATGATGCATCAGCCTTATTTCTGGACACGTGTCTAAAGGAAAAGAGGTTAGGATCTTGAAGAGGAGCCACTTCTCAGGACTCCCCCATTTCCATTTCATTGGCTATACTCTAGTTAACTGGCAGCTCCTAATCATGAGAGAGTGTGGAAAAATGCCTTTTCTACCTGAGCATACACAGGTTTCCTTTCAAAGAAGAATGAGAGAGACAATGAGGAGAGAATGAATGGCCCTTGCAAACTGCACAGTGCACTTAGCTGCATCTGCAAGGGGTCCTACGGCCTCCTCTCTCCAACCACACTAGCTGCTTCAGGTGACAGAGTGACCTGCCTAAATGACCTACAGTGAGAGCCATCAAGGAGGGGACGTGGGGAGACATCGGGGCCCAGACCACCGCGTTACAAGGAGGGAGGAGAGAAGGAAGGCACTGACACGCGGTGATAAGAATCTTCTCCATGGGTTCATAAACAAAAATTGCCTTAAGGGACTTCCATCTCCCATCAACATCATATATTTTCTTTGGGATATTGACATGCAACCAATATCCCTCCTACTTCTTGTAGACATCAGATGAATTGTGTTTTTCTCAGGAAGTATGTAAAATGGGTTAGTTGGCAAACAGCTAGGGAAAGTTCCCTGGAGTCTCATTTAGTTTTAGACAGATGGTCTGTTCTGTGTGAGGGTACCTGTAGGGAAAAGGGAATCTTTATTTTTTTCT
Organism: Petromus typicus; assembly: GCA_004026965.1. NCBI lineage: Eukaryota > Metazoa > Chordata > Mammalia > Rodentia > Petromuridae > Petromus > Petromus typicus. The sequence goes on along the minus strand of PVIR01009382.1, from coordinate 1,582 downwards.
GTTGCAGCAAGAAGTCAGAACATCCAGGAGGCTCTGAAAATGCTCCACATACTCTAACCATAAGCGCAAAGATGACAACGGCAATGATTAAGGTGGAGTTGAGAAGGACGATCACACCTCCAAATATGAGTGTTGTGTTATTTTTAATGTCAGATCCATTGCCTGCAAAGTGCCAGCAATAAAGGAAGATACCAGCTCACCTTGGGACGTGCAGGTACTTCTAAATTTATGAGGAAGGACATCTGTGGAACATGGAAAAAATGTATTTAAAGCAGGCAATAATATTTGCTTCTGGAAGTATGGGGACTAGAGACTGAGATTTTCTCTGCCTTGTGGCATGGGTGAGAGACTATCTGCTCTTTAGTCGGGTCCTTCAAACTCCTCACCCAATTCCACCACTACTATTTTCTAACTACGCATCCAAAGCTACATGAGTAGTATGGGCTAGTGTTTGTCTTGTCCCAAGGAAAGGAGAGTAGTACATCCTTAAAAAGGACATACATACCTTGAGGATATATTAATAAGTGAAATAAATAGGACACAGATGTGTAAATACTGTACTGTTTCTCTAGTATGAGAAACTGAAGGTGGAAATGAGTCCAGAATGTATGATAGGTACTGTGAGACGGGGAAACAATGTTCAAAGGGTAAAGGAAAAAGGTAGTAGGAGAAAGCAAAGAAGGGAAAGAAACAATATGATGGTATAAATTTAAAAAAGGAAAAAATCTTGTGTATATTTGGTTGTTGGTTGTGAAGAGGGCACAGGAATGGGAAAAAATGAGAAGATGTGTCATGTACAGGTACAAATTCTCAACATTGACTGATCATAATGTGCTTATAAAATGTATCAAGAAAATCAGTTTTTAAAAAAGATGTCTTTCTTAATGTTCTGATTTCTAGAATGCTGGTACCACACAGGTAAAAGAAGCTTTGTTCTCAACCTGTTTGGGCCAATAGTCTATGATTAGTCCACACATTCCTCACCAACTATTAAGACTTTTTAGGGACTAGGGATTTAGCTCAATGGTTCCAGCACCTGCCTTACCTGTGCAAGGTCCCGAGTTTGATCCCTGGTAACCACAAACAACAATGCTGGGCATGGTGACGCATGCACAAGAGCAATTAGTACCACATACCACAATGCCAGGCATGGTGGCTCATGACTGTATTCCTAGCACTTGGGAGGCAGAGGCAGGAGGATTGCCGAGTTTGAGGCTGTGTTCAGGATCGGCTTGAACTACAAAGTGAGGCCTTGTCTCAAAAAAAAAGACTTCTCAGGATAAAATTTCATGTTTTCAACGAATATCCAGACTGTTAGACTTCCCATTCCCTTATTTCAGAGGATAAGAGACTAAATATTTATTTATTTTATTTATTTATTTATTTTTTTTAGGTTTTTTGAGACAGGGTCTTGCTTTGTGGTTCAGGCTGGCCCTCAGCTCAGCCTCAAACTCACATCACAATCCTCCTGCCTCTGCCTCCCGAGTGCTGGGATTACAGGCGTGAGCCACCACGCCCGGCACTGTGGTATGTGGTACTGGTTGCTGCTGGGTGTGAGTCTCCACACCCAGTATTGTTATGT
>PVIR01009381.1:0-53469 GCA_004026965.1 Petromus typicus | reverse complement strand
TTTCCATTTTACTAGATCTGCTTTGGTTACCATTTCTGAGGGCCCTGGAGACTGGGCTTCACACTTCTCTATCTCCCTTCCCCCTGTGTTTCTTGGAGGTGAGGATCTTTGTGTCTGAGATTTGGAGTGTTTCCTCATCTCTGACCTGCCCTGTTTTCTGGCACTGTTTGTTCCAAGTTACTTTCCTTTTAATAGTTAGGAGCCTTAAAATAGCAGTGTTTCCTGGGTTGCTCTTTGCAGTCTGTATTGGGACCAATACAAGCTGACTGGATGTGCTTCTGCAGTTACTGTGGAGAAAATCAGACTCTGACCTGCTAACCTCAGTCCCTGGGCGCTCTTCCGGTGCAGGCCTGGAGGCCAGCAAGCTCCAACCCCGGCGCAGATTCAGTGACGCAGACTTGGTGCTGCAGTCACCGCTTCCTGAGCCGCCCGCTGCCAAACTCAGTCCCTGGGCACTCCTCTGGTGTGAGCCTGGAGACAAGTAAGCTCCAAACCTGGCGCAGATTCAGTGACGCAGACTCAGTGCTGCAGTCGCTGTTTCCTGAGCCGCCCGCTGCTAAACTCAGTCCATGGGCGCTCCTCCGGCATGGGCCTGGAGACAAGTAAACTGCAAACCTGGTGCAGATTCAGTGGCACAGTCGCCGTTTCCTGAGCCGCCCGCTGCTTGCCTCAGTCCCTGGGCGCTCCTCTGGCGTGGGCCTGGAGACAAGCAAACTCCAAATCCAGCGCAGATTCAGTGACGCAGACTCGGTGCTGCAGTCACTGCTTCCCGAGCCGCCCGCTGCTAAACTCAGTCCCTGGGTGCTCTTCCGGCATGGGCCTGGAGGCCAGTAAGCTCCAAACCCGGTGCAAATTCAGTGGTACAGTCGCCATTTCCCAAGCCGCCCGCTGCTAACCTCAGTCCCTGGGCGCTCCTCCGGCGTGGGCCTGGAGACAAGCAAACTCCAAACCTATATGGTATAATTTAATGTAAAAGTTTCCTAGTGGTCCCCAATCAAATAGTAACTCAAGTTGATAAGTTGATTATGCTGATTTCTATTAAAGTACAAAATGTAAGACATATGCACGTGTAAGCAGGTGCTTTAGACTTTATAATTTTATATGCAACATGACTCTCATTTCTGTTTATCGAGCAGATGCATTGATGAGGATATGTGGTAGTTTTTTTAAAAAGGGAAACATTAACTTAGTGAATAGTTATCATGAGCTTTCATGAATCTTACTAATAATGATCTGAATCCTAAAACTGTGAAACACCTACATTTTTGGGCAGGATCTATTGGGCCCATACTGCTACATTACACAATATCTTTCCCCCATTTAGTTTTGTTCAACAGATAGCAGGCCAACCAACATTCAGTGATGGTATAATGAGAGAAAGGGGAACATTTGCCTTTTATACTTTTGGAGCATTTTTCTCTTGGTGGGCTCTGTCATCTTACAACCTTGAACAGCCACAATTACGTACTTTAATGGCTGATGCCAACTATGGCTGATCTATTGTATTAGGTTCTTCATTTTACTGCATCCAACAATAATACATTAGCTGGCAATGTGACAACTATAGAGAGATTGCAGTCATTCCAAGACATTGTAACTGTTGTACACCATAATTACCACTAACTGGGTCAGGTTAACAGAGGTGGGAAAATAGAAAACTGAGAAACCATAACATTGTTCATTTCTGTCATAGATGCAGAACACTAAGGTCTTTGGAAGCCCAGAGTTCAGCCCAATTCTCACCAGTGATTTCCTAATATGAAAAACTTGAGTAAAGTTGTCCATGGCATGTTTGTGTGGGTGCGATCATTAACTACCTGAATACGTGTGTTGCACTCTGGGTTAGGACAAAATACATGAGTTGCTCTCTGGGTTAGTAGTTAAAATGTATTAGATGTTTACTATTAGTTTGGTAGAATTTTTGGTACTTTACTAATACAAACTCTAATTCTCATTTAGGTAGGTAATATCACTTTCATTGTCTCAAGTCGGAAGAAACTGAGATGTTAAGTATTAAATTATTTTCCCAAAGTCAAATCTCTACAAAGCACTGGAAATTGGTTTTTTAACTTACTTTAGTGGTAAATTATGTTCTTAACCATCATACCTCCTTTCTGTTAAGGGGTGGTTTCAGTGGTGGCTTTGAAAGAAATTTTTTCAAAGTCAAATGACTGGATTGAGAGTGGTAAATACTATGCAAATGGAGACTTTGTTACTTAGGACCGTGTTAGCTGCAATGACAAAACACCTAAAAATATATGATGGCTGGCATTTATGTGGGGATTACACACTGAGCGTTTATTTCTCATGCATTAAAAGTCTAGATGGTGATCTAGGGATTGTGATTCCTTGCAGCCTGTGGCTCTGTCAGCCTCAGCATGAGGTGTCTGCACACCCTGGCTGTCCCCATCCAGGTGCCACAAAAGTAAGCTCATGAAGGATAAATAGGAGGTTTTTATGGGACATTTCATGCAGAAGTACCCATCATATATTACTGCATTTTGTTGCCTAATGCTGTGTCATAGAATTACTGTGTACTCAAGTACTTAGCAGGAAGTCTGGGAGGTAGAGCCCCAGGTGTAAGATGGAGCGGCAGGATGAACAGTTCTCTTGCATCTTCCACACCCAGTGATGCAAACTCTTATTGTATAGACTTGAACACCACCTAAGTCTGGTGCGCTAGGAGACAAATACTGTGAACAGGAATCCTCTGATTTTGAACAGAAATGTAAAATAGTTTTATGGTGGCTGTATGCATTTACTTTTTTTTTTAAATCTTTATTGGTACATTAAATATACCCATCATGATTGCACTCCATAATGGGGATTTGTACCAGTATAAGACACAACTTAATTCTCATTTTTTCCCATAGCCCTACCCACCCTACCACCCCCCCACATACATAAAATTTGTTTCCTTACTTTTTTGTTACAATCTCAACATTTTCCCCTTTCACCCTATTTTACATTGAGCATTTTCTATTTTTAAAATGAATAATTTTATGGCTTCATTGGAATAAAATTAAAAATGATTCTCACTTTTAAAATTTCAACATTATTTCTACATTTAGTGGATAAAGTGAAATAACACATTTGGAACTAACTTAATTTTAAATTTTAAATTTTTAAATTTTGTTTGATAATGAAGGGTTGAGAGATTAATACTTATAAAATGTTGAGTTATAAATGATGGAAGAGTAGACATAAGCATACTGATACAGTCTTAAAAATATATTGTAATAAATATTAAGAGAAATTCTCCAACTTACCCATTATATAACTGAGAAAAAAAACATGCTTTGCTGATGCTTTGCATAAAGGCAAATATGATAACACAATTATATTAAAATTTTATGTTGCAGGAGAGAATGAATTTTAACTGTGATCTGTTTCCAAAAATCCTAAAGTGCTAATTATCAAATACAGAGATGGGGATGTAAGTATTTAATAACTTGTATTTTCTTCATTGAATTGGGAAAGTGGAAAGATCAAAATGTTTTTCCAGGTTAGTCTCTAACTTTTTAGCTCATTCTCCATTTCCAGAATCCCCTGTACACACAGAAGGTGAGCATCTCTAGGAAGAAGAAAATCTCACACAGGCATAGTAGCTTTATTTTCACTTGCTGGGAAATAAACATTGAACCTTAAATAAAACAACACACACACATGCACACAGAGAGAGAGAGAGAGAGAGAGAGACAGACAGACAGACAGAGACAGACAGAGACAGAGAGACAGAGAGAAGAGAGGAAAGCGAGAACAGTCAATGCCAACCTCATTCTATAACATGACTCTGTAATTATTTTCCTTGGACATATATGAACATTTTTCCAGTGACACAAAATCACTAATATTATAGTCGTGATTCCCTATGAACTTTTAAAATTTTATGATGTAAGATGTAGTCTTCATTCCTTTTAATAGGTTGATATCTAAAAATAGTACCAGCTAAAGAATCATACTTGAACTTTGAATATTCAAATTTGATATCCTAATTATACAGATTATGCAAAAGAAAACCTATAGGGACTAGACAGCTGTGGTGGTATAGTGGAAGGAGAGAAGGAGCAGAAAGATCCAGACTTGTGTCTACATGAAGATTTTATCCTTAGTAACTTTATATATTAATGAATAGAAAGACCAAACATGGAGGCACACAGCTCTGATCTCAGCTCGTGGGGGGCTGAGGCAAGAGGATTGCTGTGAGTCTGAGGACAGCCTGGACAATATAGTGAGGCCCTGGCTCAAAGAATAGAAGACCTCAGTGCTGCATAGGGATTTAAACAGTATTTAGACATTTCTAAGGATGGTAAGCAGAATGCCTAAGAAGTTCTAATAACTGAGCAGTGTCTTACAGCTCCATCATTTCTGTAGTTTTTGTTCCAGAATTCCTTATGAAAACTTGTGCTTTTGCATGTCTCAGCTCTAAGTGACTTCATTGTGCTGGGAAATTAAATCATGCATGTTCTTACATTCTTTGAATTGTATAACAAAAATATATTATTGGAAATAAAAGAGGAAATGAGGGCAATGATTAAATAACTCAGGAATCCTGCCTGCTGTTGTACTTGAAGCACTTCTCTTGCAAGGTGAGGAGTGGCTGGGTGCATTTCTGAGGGTCTTGCGTAGTGTCAGCGTCTGGTATCCTGAGTGTAACTGTAATGTTTAAGATCATAATTGAGACACTGATGGCTGTAAGTGCAAGTCAAAACTCCCATCTGTTGCCAGCTGGCAAAACATCTGTGTGAACTGTTATAGAGGAAAGCTAACTTCCACAACATTTATGAGAGACAATGACACCTATTTTACAGAACTGTTATGGGGTAATCAGAGGGATTAACCGTGAAAATCTGATGATATACAACATAGATATTAGGACTGGTGTTAGAACACTAGTTAGAACACTACTCATGTAAGACAGGATTTCCTGGGATGGGAGATTGATAGTGTTACGATGTTTTCCCTGCCCTATTTGTGTGTTTGCATCATTTCCCACATTGTGCGGACTGATTTGTGTTCTCTTTGTCTTTCTCCCGAAAGCTCATAATCATTCTTTCAGCATCATTTACATGTCTTGTTCTTCATTCTTCCCTGGGGTCATTTATGGGCTTCAGAAATCAGCCTTTAAAAGCATCCCATGTGATATAATCCATAAGATATAAGGATTAAAACCTAAATGTGTTTCTTAAATTAGGCAAGAAGTCTCCCCCAAATATTACTGCTTAAAGGTGAACAGGCCACATGAAAATTTATGTACTATTCTATATTTTCAAAGCTTTAGAGGACAATATCATGAACCATCCAGCTAAGAAAAATGTTAAAATGTTGGAATATGTTATTACATTTTGAGCTTCCAAAAGTTTTTTCTTAAAATCAGAAAAAAGGACAAGAAAAATAAACCTAGGAAGCTCAGTGGGTTAATTTATAATAAGAACACTGGTACCCAAGGTGGCTTTTGTTTGAGCTCACTAACATTGAGATTCAGGGATATTAGAACTTCCTGTAATTTAGATTTATGATTAAAATATCTTTAAATCTTTTAAAAGAAGGTTAATAAGCTGATGTCATTCTCTATAAATTTTTGAACTTGACATTCATATTGTGGGATTTTCTTAGGATGTATATACTGTTTGTCGTGTATGTTCATTTACCCAGATATCAAAACTCTGACTAAAAATTAGGGTCAGAAGGAAACTTTGTGGAGATTTATGGAAATAAACATTCATTTTTCAATTAAGCTTGTCTTTCTGCTCTTAAGATGATTTTCACTTTCTTCTCTAAACTGAAACCAGAGTAAAGTCTTAGAAGATTTTGTGGTAACTTGATGTTAAATTAGAAGCTGTACACCGAGTGGGTTACAGAGCATAAGAACCTGCAGAAGTCAGAGGTTGTGTCTTTGTTAAAACTGTAGCCTATTCTAGAAGTCATGGACTATCATCATAATGACATTGTCAGATTGAAGTCTGGATTCCTGTAGTCTTGCCAACATCCTATGATCTGTACAAATAGGTCTGGAAAATAGTTGCACCTCAACAGAAAGAAAGAGGTAAAGATTTAGAATGTGGGAAGAAGGTTTAATGTTGTTCAGTTTCTAATTTACCTATTGAAAAAGGGCTTTGGTAATGATTAGCCATTCAGATATTTGGAATAATGCATGAGATTGAGGCAAAAGACAGCCAAGTATAAGATATCAAATCAAAAAAAGTAATCAAATACAAATATGTTTGCTTGAATATTATAAAAAAAATCCAGTTCTTGGTCATATAAGAATGAGGTGAGCCTCTCAGCTGTTTAGTGAGACAGGTTTGTATTTTAGTTTTTTAGTAATAATCTCACACAGCACAGGTAAGGAAATTTTTAGGAGCTACAAAAAAACCCCGCCAAAATCTAATGAAGTAGGAAAACACTCATAATTTGGGTACATGACCTCTTAGCGAAAGCTAACCAAACTTAAATTAAAAACCTTCTCCATTTATTACCATTTTATTTAACATTTTACTTTAAAAATCTCTACCTTCTTGTAAAATACATTTTGACTCGCATGCGTTAACTTGAATTGATTTGCATATGAATGTGGAATTATAAAAATTTTAATTTGGTTTGATAGATTGAGAATGTGGACACTGTGTGGGGCATCCATTTTTGGGATACTGTTTTAATTCTTCTAAGTGCTAATGAGAATTCAAGCGTTATGATTGTTCTCAGGATGGTATTCTAAAGGGAATAGTCCTGAGTACAAACTGAATCCCTAAAGCACTGTCTCCAACTTTGCTTCACAATAATTAGCTGGTTGTTAAAATGCAGGTTTCTTGATAAGATTACTGATTAGCTGAATAAGAATTCCTGCCTAAAAATAGGGTCAAAAAATAGGTGTTGTAATAAGAATCATCAAATATATATATCTTATATATATGTATATAACTACATATATATGTACATATACACATGTGTATATACACATGTATATATGTATCATATATGTATATATGTATATATATATATATACATATGTATATAACTATTTTTTATCAACTTTTCTTTCAGGATTTTACCTGAGTGACATCATACAGTACCTACCTTTCTATGCTTGGTTCCTTTTATTTAATATAATGATTTTTAGTTTCTTTCACATTGTCACAAATGACAGGATTTCATTCCCTTTTATGATCAAATAGTATTTTATTACCTAAAGGTAGCATATTTTCTCTATTCCTTAGCTGACTGAATCTTAGGTTGTTTCTTGACTATTGTAAATAATGCTGTGAGAAACGTGGGAGTCAGATGTCTCTTTTGCATAATGATTCACTTCTTTTGAATATGTGCTTAGCAGTAGGATTTCTAGATAATGTGATATCTGCAAGTTTTGAGAAACTCACATACTGTTTTCTATAATGGTTGTACCAATTTACCTTCTCCACTGTGTGCAGTGGTCCTCTTTTCTCTACATCCTCATGATCTCTCACCTGTTACATATATAAAAAAATATATATCTGTGTGTATATATATATGTATATATATGTATACCTTATATATATGTATACTTATAGCTATAAATATCATCAAATATGTGTATGTATGTTCAGTAGAGTTAATGTACAAAATATTCTGGAAATGTGAAATTAAAACATTATTTTGGTGCAAATTTAGATTTAGAAAACAAATAGCTATAGGTATGCAACATGCACGTGTATGTAATAAATTAGTGAGACAAACACTAATATGTATTATACCTTATGTGCACGAAGTCCATGTATATAGATCTATGTATGTATGTATGTATGTATGTATGTATCTATCTATCTATCTATTATTATTATTTTTTTCAGTTCCAGAGATCAAACAACTCAGGACCTTGACCTTGCAAGGCAGGCAGCAGTGCATGGAGCTACATCCCTGGGTCCATTATTATAAAATATTTTAACTGTAGGATAATCCACAAAAATTGTAGTACGACTAATAGTGTTGTAACAGCATATCATTATGCCCCTAAGCCATAATAGTTTGGAATCAAGATTTCTGTACAAGTGAAGGACAGGTAATGAAAAGCAATGAAACCAGGCATGTAGAATGAAGAAATTTCCTTATATTAGATACACTGAGTGTCTAAAATATAGAATAGAATGAGTAGATAATTATTGACTTCATGAATTTCATTCCTGACATTTTAATAATCTTCAGTGTAGAAAAATACTTTGTTCTTTATTTGTACATCTGTAAATCCAATTATTTGACACTTATCTCAAAGTATTATTGTATTGGTTAAGAATTTTGAGTTCTTTTAGATGTTTAAAGGACACATTTTAAAAAGTATTCTTTTGATAACCATTGCTGTCCTTGAATATTAGGATTAGACATGCCAAAATCTGCCTGGTTGTTTACTAAGTGATGCAGTTTTCCCTAGAAGAGACGGAAATACATAGATACATTTTAAAAAGAAAAACACATTTTGAATTTTAGATATTTGAAGATATCTGGATGAGTACTTCCACAAAATTCCTTTTTAAAAATACATTTTTAATAACTTTTATTGTAGAATAACATATAGTTAGAAAACTATATAAAATTCCATGAGTTACAACTATACTAACATGCTTGTAATCTGTATTCGGTGGAAAAAATAGAATAATATTACCACCTAGAGTCGTCTCCTATCTCCTCTCTCAATTCTAATCTCATTTTCAGAAGCTTTTTGATTTCTCAAACCACAGTTCATTTTTCCTCCTTATATAAGTAGAATCATACAGTTGTTTTTATGCGACTTTTTCTCAACATTGTTCTGTAAATTAACTTTTTCTTGTAGTAGTTATTCCTTTAATCCTATTGATACAAATTCCTAAATATTTTGTATTTATCCATTCTGCATTTGATAGCATTATGGGTGATTTTCAGACTGGGCTACAATACTATAATGAATATTCATGCATATCAATTTGGTTATGTCAGCAAATCACTGAAGCACATCTTCTGATTACATATCTACATACTACTTATTTGTTCAAATAAAGTGATAGACTGATATCTTTTGATAAATGTATAAACATCATGTATATACAAGAAGAAAGGAAAACCAGAAACTAACTAGAGTTAAAATAGCCCCATTCTGTTTCCTTTCCCCAAGCAAGATGGTGATTACCTGGGAATTAGTGAAGCAGTTAGCGTTTTCTGTCTGTGGTCACTGGAGAAATTATTGGGAAAACTACTTTTATTGTTTAATAATTATCCATACTCTCTGAAAAATGTAACAATGAACATGTAAGTATGTAAATCTCATGTTACTTTATTACTTTTTTAATAACAGCACGCAAAGTCCTTTCTTTTAGGTTTTTGTGATACACAGACCGTAACTATAGTCCTCTTACTGCAAAATCCCACACTAGAATTCCCTTTTGCTGTCTAGCTGCAATCCATCAATCCAAATACAAACAACTGTTTTCAAGTATCTCCTACCTCCCCAGATGCTGGTAACTACTTTTTATCAACTTTTCTTTCAAGATTTTACATGAGTGACATCATACAGTACCTACCTTTCTATGCTTGGTTCCTTTTATTTAATATAATGATTTTTAGTTTCTTTCACATTGTCACAAATGACAGGATTTCATGCCCTTTTATGACCAAATAGTATTTTATTGCCTAAAGGTAGCATATTTTCTCTATTCCTTATTCCTGACAGAATATTAGGTTGTTTCTTGACTATTGTAAATAATGCTGTGAGAAACGTGGGAGTCAGATGTCTCTTTTGCATAATGATTCACTTCTTTTGAATATGTGCTTAGCAGTGGGATTTCTAGATAATGTGATATCTGCAAGTTTTGAGAAACTCACATACTGTTTTCTATAATGGTTGTACCAATTTACCTTCTCCACTGTGTGCAGTGGTCCTCTTTTCTCTACACCCTCATGATCTCTCACCTGTTACAAAAACCATGTGAAAAGCAACTAACATCTAACATTAAGATTGAAAAGAGTAAAATGACTAGAAGAAAACAGGAGAAAGGCTTTAGAATATTGTTATAGGAAAGGAGTTTGGGGGACAATATCTTTACAATACAGCAAACAAAAGGGGAAAATGAACAAGTAATTTTATAACAAAGAAAGCAAAGGAAACAATCATTGGCTTGAAAATGGGCTGGGGCTGCATCCAAATGGCTCCTATGGTAGAATTTCTTTCAGTTCTGGAAGATGCTGAGGATAGTGGGTCTCATGCACACCCAGGCAAAGAGGACTTTTTCTGAGCTTTAAAATCTCAGGAAGCTGTCTTAGGAGCTTCCCCATTTCTTTCTTGCCCCTCCTTCTTTCTTGCTCCTCCCTTTTGGAATAGGAACACTTGTCTTCTGCTTTGCAGTTTGGAAGGTCATGAAATATTTGGTCGTGCAAGTTCACAGCTGGAAAGGAATTGGCCTAAGGATGAGTCACACTTTGAGTCTTAGCCCCTCTGATTTAGATGACATAGAGATGAAATGCTGAAATATAAATTTGCTGTTAACAGATGTCAAGAGTTGGCTGGCTGTTGGGATGGTATCAATGTGTTTTGCATATGAGGAGGACTCATGGTTCTGGGATAGGATGCGCCAGACTGTCACCTCCTAACGTTAATATGCTGACAGCATAAACTCCAGTGTGGTGAAATTTAGAGGTGGGATGGGGGTGAGGTAATTAGGTCATGAGAGTAGCCTCCTCATGCTGGGATTAAGATCCTTGTGAAAGCAACTTCCCAGACACAGGCACCTATACACACCTGTAACCTCAGTTACTTAGGAGGCTGAAGCATGAGGGTTCAAGGTCAAGGTCAGCTTGGGTAACATAATGAGAAACTTTCTCAAAAGTAAATGGTAACATAAAATATAAAATAAAATAGACTTCAACCCTCTTGCCATGTGAGGACATGTTGAGAAGACAGAGTCAAGAAGGGTACCCTCATCAGACATCAGATCTGCTGGTGTACTGATCTTGGGGTTTCCTATTCTCCAGAACTATGAGAAATAATGTCCTGTCATGTGCACATCTCCCAAATCTGTGATATTATAGAGCAGCCTAAATGGATGAAAGTCTGCTTGATGAATCCTTAGGTCTTGTCTTGTGTGAGTCCAGGGAAGTGGACTCAGCCAGAACCCTTATGGCGTACTCCAATTCCCCGATAGTCCCACAGTTAAAAGATTAATAACCAACAAATGACAAAGTCAGAACCTTGAGGAAAAAGGCTGAGCCTGTGCTCAACTCTTTCTACTCTGAGCAGTGGCAGCCAAAGGCCAGATACTGCAGCAGCAGAAGGGGGAAGCAGAAGAACCCATAACCCAAAGTCACCTGCACCTTTATTTGATATCACGCCTTCAACCAATAATCCTAGCATGCATAAGATAGGGCAGGCCCACAGTAATCTCTGTACTTGAAGGTTATATAGAGCAGGGAAGACATCCTTAATCCCAGTAAGTTCCAAGGCCAATAATCCTAGGGAAGTAATTTTTGAAACTTGAGATCTCACTAGGTGAGGCAAATGTCCTCAGTTAATCCTAGTAGTTGATCCTGCAGGGCAGGGCAGACATAAGTAAGTCCAAGTAAGTAAATCACAGTAAGTCAGTCTTATGTCCTAGTAAGTTGTCCATGGTTCCAGACACTGTCATCATCTCCTTTAATTGTCTGTCTGTCTGTCTTCCTATCTAGCTCTCTTACATTTTCTGATCTCCTCCTGGGATGTTTTTGTCCTTCTCTTCTTTTGCTCACTGAACTCCAAGCCTATAGGTGATCTCCTTGGCTCCTCTTGAACACTGTAAAAAGGGTTCACTGTGGAGTATTTGTCATACAAAGCACATCTCCCTGCAGTGCAATTTGCCAGCGAGCCCCTCTATATTTTTAAGTGGTTGCTCAGATTTCATCTTCACAATAAGACCCCTTTTTATGGTATATTTGATCCTGGAATTGTGCTTTTTGTACAGATTCATCTTTATTTATCATCTTTATGCTGCTATTCTTTGTCACATGCTTTTCTCATAGCCTCTAAATATGTAACATACCACAGGGTTTACTTATTTATTGGCTTTAATTTTTATTTTGTGTTTCTCTCACAGAATGCATGTTTCCCAAGGGTAGATGTTTCACATCTTTTTCTCAGATATATATTAAGAAGGCAATTATACTTATGTGGTAAATATTTGCTAAATCAATATATGAAAGGATCACATAAAACTAATAATATGCTACAAATTCTAGGCCATCTCTCAGGATTACCAGTCTTACCTTTGTTTTCTTTCTCTTGACCTATCATACCCCTCAGTTTTATTAAAGCATTAATGTACAAGTGTGCATCAGATAGGAACTCCTTTATTTTTTCCCACATTTGTACAATTAATACAGCATTTTGTTTTCTCCCCCCCCCAGGGATGAACTTTAATATATTTTCAGTTCTAATTAACAATTTATCTCTTATTTTTCATCATCTTTAATTAGAAATGGTAGGTAAACTTTATAGGATATATGATGTAATAACTTTCCAACTTCTTATAATTTGTCATATTTTCTTCACTTTTAAAATAATAGTTCAAAAACTCAGGTAGGCTGCAAATCATATTTTTCATGATATGTTTTGAAGATAGTTTTGAATTTCTTTGTATGTGATATTATCTTTTAATGCTATATTGTATTTTTGAATGCATTTCTCTTAATAATGATAAGAAATTAAATTTTACTATCATTTCTATAACTTTAGTAATTGCTTTCTAAAAATTATTGCAGTTAGTTTTCCTACTTCTCTTACCAAGCCTAGAAGCTCTGCTTTCCTGAGATTTACTTAGTTTTAATGTGCAGCAATTTTTACTGCGATTTCTTCACAGCCAGAGAATTTATACGATGAACTTTAAGGCAAAGTCATGTCATCATTGATCTTCTGCTCGAAAATCCTTGAAGCACTAATAACTCAAAATGGTTACAATATTTCATTATCATGGAAATAGCAAGTGATGACTGCGACCTTGATGTATGAGTTGGTGACCCTAAGCATGTAATGGATTCAGAGTCTGTAGGTGTTTGACAATTATGTTTAAATAACCTTTTGAGATCAAAGTGTTTTGATCCTAAAATGAATTCACTTAGGTTTGTTGGTAAATTATACATTTCAAAATAATATTGTTACTTTGGGGAAGCTTTCCTGTATTTGAATACAGCTGTAAAATTTTTTTATAAGAAACTATATTGAATCAAAGGTTGTGAAAACATCTTGAAATTGTCTTACTCTCTGGGGCTGGCTAGCCAAATTAATTTTCCTAAAAATGAGCAGAAGGTGAGTGTACAATACCCATATTTATTTATAGAAGTGTTTTTATTAATAAATTATTTATTTTAATATTATTTTTATATTATACAATGTGTATCTAACAAGAAAATATCAATGAAACAGTACTACATTGTAATGTGCATTGAATATAGTAAACATTTTGAACATCAACTGTTTCCAAAATCTAAAAAATAAACTTTCCTATGAGCTTTATTGAAAATGCAAATAAAATTCTACAATAAAAATAATCTTGACTTCAGTTGTAACACCTGGACAATCTTCACATATGAGAAATCATCATGCTCCACTTACAAATATCGTTCGCAGTGATAACACATGTGTTTTGTTTTGTTAGGAGTTTCTGGTGATGTTTCACTTGTCTTCTCAGGGATTCTTTTGGAGAGTTCTTTAGGCATACACATATTGCTCCTCTATTGTAATGCACCTTTTATCAATTCCATCCCCACTTTCTTAAGATAATCTCTCTGTGATATTTTGTGCTTATTATTTTTTTGTGAAATACGATAGTTTATGTGTCACATGTTTAGAACTGAGTAAAAGATAACCATTTCCGATGCTCTGTGATGTCATAGTCGCCCCATTTTCTCATCAACAGCTACTCAGCCTCTCATTTTTTGTAAAATATGACCATGTCTGGTATCATTTGGGTTGCAGATTCACTATCAAATTTTGTTTGTTTGTTTTTATTGTTGTGTTTAGATAAGGTCTCTCTATATAGTCCAGGCTGACCTTGGATTCACTGGATCTTCCTGCCTGAGTCTCCCATGGGCTAGTACTACAAGTGTGCACTACCACGCCCAGCTACCATTTTATCTTTGTGGTATAATGTTGACAATATCAATTTTTTGTTCTTCACTATATAGGAGGCAGTGTTATATTTTTCTGAAATCCAAAGATTGCACATTCCTGTATTGTGGACTTGCAACCCTCTTTCCCCCTCCTCCTCTGGAATCCTTATGCTTGGGAAGATTTTCTGTACTGGTCAGTTGGTATTCTTTTAGTATATGTATCATCCATGGGTAACTAGTGAACTAATTATTGAATATAACATCTCGGTTATTTTGGAAGTAGGTGCAATAGGTTTGTTCACAACATCATGTGGTTTATAAGTGCATGAATGAAGACCTGGTGGCTGAGTTTAAGGATAAATCTCCAAATTCAAGGTGTAAATGTATCTGTATCTACTAGGCCATATATTTTTATATCATATTTGGAAGGTTTATTTGGTGTATATTGCCAAAAGCTACAATGATAAAAAATGTTGTAAACTGTTCAATGATTATCATGTATTGGGTCCATACACAAACTGTTTGACAGAAATGATACTTTAAAAAAAAGACTGAATAGCACCCAGATGGTCAGAATGTTTTCTCTCTTGGAGGATCTTTTTGTTGTCAGAATGTAGGCAATACTGTAGAAAATAAAACCTCTTGAGTGTTACTGTTCTACAAAATCTCAACACCACAACCATGGCTTTTCCATAAATCCTTTAGGTTGCAATGATCAAGTCCTGCTGTATATAGCAGACCAATGAGGGCTTTTAGTTCACATAATGAGGCATTCTGATAAATATACTTTTGAGTAGTATTATTGGTTATATAGAGTATTTTACTTGTATTTCATTATTAGTATATTTCATAGCATCTAATAACATCATCTGTTATAATTTCCAACAGTGAACCTCAGTGTTGGCATTCTTCAATAGGATTCACCCTTGAAAAAAACCTAATAACATTTTCCAACTTAGTTTTAATGTTGGATAATTCAGAAATACCTGACTGCATTGTAGCATTTTGATGAGTTGAGTATTTATTTATATTACTGTTTTCTTTGTTATCTGAGTGAAGGTTTTCATTCCGTATTGCTCTGTTGTTTCTCTGTTACAACTTTTTGGCTTTAGATGGTCCAGGTTATCATTGGTAACTACATTGCCTGATGACTCACTTTCAGTCTCCCAAAATTGCAAAAGCATCATGTGATATTTTACTGAATTGGGCTAATTAAATAAGAAAAAATAAAAATAACACATCTAATAAAATGAATTAGACATGCACAAAAATGTAACGTGGAGCATAAAGTAGGCACGACCGCACCTCTTCTTACTTTGACACTTTCGTATAAACCTTGCCTTTCTTCTACCAAGTGGGTGAGCACACAGATTGCTTCCCACAGAGCAGCTAATGAGGCACCCTGCTGGCCACTGTTGCACTACAGTGAAGATTTTCATTAGAAAACTATGGTATGAGTGTTTGTCATCCAACATGATGCACCTTCAAGGCATGGTCAGAAAATTCCAGAAAAGAAATAACACTAGTTGGCTAACAGCCCTGCCTCATGGCTCATCTGTGTAATGCTTTTCAAATTATGTAACTTTTCTTTGCCATAAAATTTTATTTCACTTTGAAACAGCTACTTACCTTTTTGTTTTCTCACTCCACAGAAACAATGCAATGAATTTTACAAATATTCCTGTGACCAATGCTAGTCATATGACTATGATATCCATTTTCTATTCCTGATCTTTCTTGAAGTAGTGAGGGAAAGCAATTGATGGTAGCCAGTCCAACACTAGCAGGAACGATGCACGTCACTTCTAATCCCAAATCTATTGGTGGCTGTCCCTGTTCTTTTGTTTCCCTGGCCTCCCAGGTAGATGGAGAAGACACACTATAGGACTTTCCAGCCTGGGCATTTGGGGGGTGAAAAGATGGAAGGACTTTTTACTCTTGAATTACTTCAAGTAGCCAACCAGCCAGCCAGGCAGCAGTAATCATATTGTAATTGGAGTGAGAGAGACATATACATATATATTTTGTCACCCTAATTCATTGATATTGTACTTGATAGAAAATATTAGCATATCCTGATAAATACAGATTCTTTATATTTTTTTACCCTCCCTAAATTATATTAATGATATGACTTTTGCTTTATTTCATTATTGATTACAGTTTTTAAATTATCCAACAGTGCAGCCAAATTTACAGTAGGTATAAATGAGTAAGGCTTATTCTGCCTAGTTTGGTGGTGCGCACCTGTAATCCTAGTATTTAGATACTGAGGCAGGCAGATCATAGCAAGTTTGAGGCTACCCTGGACTACCTCATGAGCAAAAAGCCAGCCTACACTATATAACAAAAACCTGTCTTAGAGAACATAATGAAATGAAAAAAGGAAAGGCTTATCCTGGTTTTATCCTTTTAAAGAAAAGAGGAAAAGCTGGGGCCAAGATAATAATTGATCTTGTGTACTTATGAGTAAAATAATACAAAATATTTTCTAATTATCCAACCAAGTAAATCCTTTTTAAATGACTACCCTAAGGTTTCATTTTGTTTCTGATTTATAGACACAACCCCCAATTTGTGAGTTAGTTGTATTTTTCTAGACTACTCACTTTTTTTGAATCATATACATGATCTGCATTGACTTTGTAAAACACTCTAAGATACAGATTTATTCAAAATTCATTCAACACAAATTGAAGATGTGTGTCAGGTATGTTTAGTTTTAAGTTATACAACAGTGCACAAACTATACCTGAATAACACCCTAATAAATGGATTCTAATAGGAAAACAAATTTCAGTAATTAACTATACATATCATTTTCTAATACCAATCATAAGCTGGTAGGTGTGTGGAGGAATGTATTATAAGGGACATACTCTAATATGGGTGATTGAGGGTTATTTAGTAAGAAAGGGATATTTAGATATTACAAACATAAGAGATGGAAAGAAGGCTTCAAACTGGTTAATTTTTCTAGGAGATGTTGAGGTGTTTCAGTCAATTAAATGAAAATAGACCTCCATGCTCTTTTTATGGAGCCTATATATTATCAAGAGGGAAACTTTAATAAAATTTTTACAATGAAGTTATTTCTTTTAAGAACTGTTTACTTCATTTACTTAAGGTGTTAGAATATACTAAAAATTTCCTAAGATTGGTAAAATGGATTCTTCTAATTTCACACTCCAAGACAACCAGTAATAGCAATTGAAATCACTGTAAGTAATGAAGAATTGAGAAACTTTCTTTTATTAGATAGTGAATTGAAATGATTTACATTGTAATTTAAAGTTTGGGATCCAGAGACAAGAATGGTTTTTTTCCCACATGCAATTGCACTTCGACTCAAACTGATAATAAAATCTGTTCATTCAATTACCTTAGCAAGGTCATTTTATATTGAAAGACCAATGAATTCCTATTTTGGGATGTTCAAGACTATTGGATACCTCATCTGAACCTCCTCCACATTCTGTCAGCTTATCTTTTATTTCTACTACTACTAAGACAGTAAGATTTGTGTTGGTTTCAACTAAACTCTGCTCCGCACTGCTGTGGGTTCCTCCAAAGTCAGGGTAACAGATGCCTGAAGACATTCACTCAAATTTCCCATGTATGTGGCAAGTTAGTGGCTTAGGGGGCAGCACTTCACTAATGGGAGATGAGAAAGATGAGGAAAATCTCCTCAGGAGAAGAATTTTAAATCATTATTAGAAGATCCCAACTATAGCAAATGATAGTTTTCACTCTAATGACCAATTTTGATCCAGAACCTCAGAGCTGACTTTCTGTCTGTCTGGATTCAGAATGACATGGTTATAGACATTATGAGTCATAAATTACAGGAGAGAGGCTGTTGAGTCTCTGCTCTCCACCACTGTGTGGATGTAATAGTTTGTGGCCATCCATAGTGAGGAAAAACATTTTTACCAAAAATCTGACTATGTGGGCACCCTCCAAATTTCTATCCAATGGAACTATGAGAAGTAAATGTTAAGTCCCTTGAGCCATCCCATATCTGTTATGGCTACACTGAACTGGCAGATAGTTTTAGTGAGTTGCATGCATGTTCATAGACTAACACTACACCATTTTGTGCAAATTGCCCCAGTCAGAGAGTGGCTCAAGAAGGAGCTTGACTGCCATCAACAGGATACCTTCTGTTGCCAACATGAGGGTCAGTTGTATTATGGCCACAAACACACCTAACCCTAAAACACAATGATGGAAATTTCCATATAGGAAGAATTGTAGAATTTATTATCTTTATAGAGAAAGAGATAGCAGTGGGTATATAGAGATTGCCAGGCAGAGGTGAATAACTTAGCTCACTGATCATGACCCTTAAAGGGGGAAAAAAACCACTGAGATTGCAAGAGGCATTTTAGTGGAATAAACAGGATCTCTCAATAATGTTTATTAAAGAACACTCTTCACAGAGAAAGAACCGAGTAAACATATAACATTTTATATATGTCACCATTCCTTGAAGTAAATATGTGCAATGGGCAGCTTTTCCTTTGCTGAGAAAAAATACCTAACACCACCAACTCAAAGGAGGACAAGTATGTTTGTTCGTGGTTTCACAGGGGTCAGTCCATGGTTGACTGGCTCGATCTACAGCAGAAACATCACAGAAGAACGTTTGGCAGAGGAATGCTGCTCACCTTGTAACCAGAAGCAGAGTGCAAGATGGGAGCCATGGAGAGATACTCTTGCTCTCCTAAGGCCCAGTCACATGGATCTAATAGCACATTCAGCTATTATATAAATTCATTAATCTGATAAGTATGTTACAAACTTTCATCCAGTCACATTCCCAGGAGTCTCTCATCCAGTCATGTTGAAAATTAAGCTTAGCCAGCACTTTTTACCTCTTGTCAACTTGAAATCCAATATAACATCTCAAACCCTACTTCATTCCCAAATGCACACAATAGCAGAATTATAATCCTGTCTAACATATAATTATTAGCCACACTAACCCTATTTTAAAGTTTCAGCAAATTCAGCAGTTCTCACAAGTCCAAGTGTTTTCTGAGATTCAAAGCAAATTAGCTACAAAATTCTGTAAAATACATTAAAAAGTTACTTTATCTCAAGATAAAATAGCACAGGGCAAACATATCCACTTTAAAAAAATGAAGGGAGGGGAATTGGACAATACAAGGATAAAAACCAGGAAAATATTAAATTCTGTAGCTTCGTGTCTAATATCAAGGGTGCAGGGTGATCAGAAGTGAGTTCCTGAGGTTGGGGGTTTCTGCCCCTGTACCTTGTCCTGCCCAGCCCACACGCCATCTCTCTTGGGCCGGATCCACACAAATGTGTTTGGTTTTCCTCATTAGACGTTCCACATTCCTGACATCTCTGACACTGCAGATTTTTGTGACATTTGGCACCATTTCCCAGCTTCGCATACTGCTTTTTTCAGAGGCACACTGCCTGGTCTCCTAGTCCTTCCTTTAAGGTCAGAGGCCCCCTTGACCCACCATTCTTGCATTCTGTGAGCTGCTGAAATTGGCATTACATAGGAGACAACAAGGTCTGCGGCTAGCTCAAGCAGGAGTTAACTTGATCTATTCCCAGATTGGTCTCTGATTGCCTGGATAATGGAAGATTGTGATACAGATCCCAAGGAAACAAGTTCCAGGCAGCCTTTCCAGACCAGGGTGACCAGGGCTCTCAGTGAAAGATTCACATGCACGACCAGCCCTGAAGAGAAGGTTGCTTAAGAAGTAGGAGACTACTAAAGAAATGGGGCAGGGAGTATAGTTTTATTTCAGTATTTCACTGTGTTTAATATATTAATATAAAAGTTAAACATTGCAAAACCTATACAGCAGAAATTTTATTTTGTGAGGAAAAGGATGTTCTTGATGTCTTTTATTTTTAATATTCATATTTCTTTGGAGTAATCTGATCACCTCTCATGCCACAAAAATCTTGTGAGGATACAGCAGTATGTAAATTGTGAATTTAGACCTGTAACAATGTTAGATAGAGTTGGGATCATATGAAAGTGTCCAGGAACAGCAGAAAGAAAATTTAGTTTTCAGGAGTGAAGTAGGAAATTAATCAGGGCAGAAAAAGGATTAGAAAAGCAAGTTTGTAAAGGTTGACAGCCTTGCTGTCATGGTCTTGTGTGTTGTTTTTATGAACTTGAACTCTTCAGTGAAATTGAGAAAAGGATTCTGTGCCAAACACATGCTTGCGACAGCATCCATGATGGTCCCAGGAAATGTCAGCACAGGAGGTGGGTAGCAAAAGAAAGGTAGTAGAAATGAACTGAATCATGACATTATCCTTCTTGGACTTTCTAATTGTAAGCTGAGTATGTGCTTGTGGTAGAGAATGTAGATCCTGCAGGGTTTAGTTACTATTGTACAGTGATAATGTTAGTTGCCTACATAAGCTTTAATTTGACTTTTGGTAAATATGAATTTATTTTATTTAATGGAATACATAATATTTTATGGTTTATTTTTTAGATAAAAATTGAACCTGGTTGTAATTGAAAGAAAAATATAAAAATTCAAATTGACTTACTCATTTCTTAAATAACTTCAGACAGTAATAGGCTCATGTCCCTAGTGATATAGACAAAAGGACTAGGGAAAAGCAGTTGGAGAGTTGAGCTTCATTTTATAGATAAAAGAAATGTAGAAACAGTGAATCAACTTAATCCAATATAAATGTGTTGATCCATTACCAACAGGCTATTGCTAAACTGAATCTTGCAGGAAGAGCAAGGTGCTATGTTCCTTGACTCTGTCCTCAGCTGGTTCTGTCTCCCCAGATGAGGGCTCAGCCCTGATGTCTCAATCACACTGGTGTTAAGATGAACAGTGAAAAAGAGAGGGAAACTTATGAAGCTTTTTCCTCCTATCAGATACAATGTTAAGCAAGGTTTCTGAGATTTCAGTATTTTCACAATACATTATGCCTACCGAAACTGAGGTTCTTCCGATGGTGATTTATCCAGAACCGACAGTGCATGGATTATGGGCCTTAAGGAAAACAAGAGGTTATTCACATCTCCAAGCTAGATAGTGTAGAAACATGAAAATGAGTTTTTCATTACTGATCCTGTAACAGAAACACAGAACTCTTCCTAACAAAATCACAACTCTGTTCCATCATTTGAGGACTGCTGAATGCTGAGATTTAATTCTACATCTTTTTCTCCCCAGTTAGTTTTTCTTTATTTTGTAAGGCAACAAGAGAAAGCAAAGACACCATCTCAGAAACATTTATGCGAAAGATTTGGCACATATTAATCCCTTTCCATTTTGGGGAAGTGGAGTGGGACTTGTATAGTTTATCTTCCAAAAAATGTGTCTAGAGTTGGTGCATTTGAAGAAAATTGGCAATCAGTAGAAAGAGAATTAATATTTTAGCTCTGTAGAGATCCGATGCGAAGAATGAGGCCTAATTGGCCTCTTCAGTGAGCACTGAGGAAAAAGAGGCCAGGCGAGAGCGCTAACACGTTGCAGGAAGTCAAAACACCTCAGCCGAAGTTGTTTACCCGAGAAGCACCCAGGAGAGTGAGAAACTGGTGAATCCTCTGGACTCCAATTGCTCGGCCCCGGCCGGTGTCTGAGTGAATAACGCTGAGGTTGCCAGTCATTCAGGACTCTGTGTCCAGGGAAACATAAAGCCCCAGACCCACCCAACCCGGATTTTAACTTGTTTCTGTGTCTTTTTATTTTGTCATCTTTGTCACCTTTGGGTCAGATTCGAGGTTGGCTTGTAGGCTGGTTCCTACAGACATCCATTTTTCTGCTCTCTTTTGACTAATGAAACTATATTTTCAGAAATTCCACATTTATTCGTTAGGAATGGTTATTAACTTCTTTACTTGGGAATAAGTGGTAATTCTCACTGGTCTGATGTGCAGGTTATTATACTTTTTCTCTCAGTTTTTTTCTAAGTATGTTAAATGCATCAGCACTTAGCATATTGCAAATTAGAACTTTCAATTTTATTTCTGAGAAATGTACAGTTGAAAACAGGAGATTTTAGTAAGCTCTGCTGATTGTAGCAAATATTCATTGATTTACACTAAAGCTAAACATTTTTAAAAGAGATTAGTTGTAGTGTAAGACCTGAATTCTTATCAGTGAACATCTCACACTCTATTTTAGTGAAATTTATTGTTTCTTGCATTTTGAATAAGCAGGTAACAAGCATGTTTTTTCTTTGGAAAATATTGAATTATGTAGCTCTACAAAAATATTAACATTTTATCATACAACATTTAAAATCTATTTTTAATGTATTTTATAAATATACTAATTTAATGACAACTTTCAAATATGAAAGGTATCAAGTTCAGGTACTTAAATATAAATTTTCCAAAATTCTAGTTTTCTCTTGGGAGTTCAGGCTTTATCATTATCAACAAATATGGTTAATTGTTTTACTTGAAATAATAGACTCACTTTATTTTTTTGGTAATATTTGCCAAATATCTAAGTCTGAATATCTAAGTCTGAATCATTCTTTCAATAAAAATGGAATTCCATGGAAAATCGGCAAATGAGCTTGGAGTCAATGAGTGTCTTTGCTTAAAACAAGCACTGTGCTTAATTATGTAGCTGTGACCATTTTGGTTTACTTTCTACATTTTTTAGTGTGTAGAAAATATAAAACCATTGAATTGGGCAATTTAAAGACTTAGGTCCTGTTTCAAAATGACAGTAACAAAGTATTAGGGATGGAGCTCAGTGACACCTGTGAGTTAAATCTCTACTTCTGTGCCAAAAAGAAAAACAGATTAATGAATGAACCAAAGAAAGTAAATCCTTGGCGATGTCACACGTTTGAATTAACCTGCCACCTGTTATATTGTAATACAAGATAACAAGTTGCCTTACTGTGTAAATACAGGAGAGTTGGGACGGCTGTTACTTTTAAGTAAAAAAGTCATCCTGAGGGATAGATTTCAACTCTCTTCTACCCAAGAAACAAAAAACAAACAATATCTGGCCATAACAGGACTTTCTTCTTAGTCAAAAAGGAGTAAGCTTATTTCCACAGGAAAACTCCTATTATTAATATGAGATATTATGTCGAATTGCTACTAAAGCAAAGTTTATCAGTTCTGGGGGAATCCTTAAATTCCTATGCACAGAAAGTTATATCAAGATTATGGGATGGAGTTGAATCTTCACGAATAAACTAAGTGCTTTCAATTTGCAAAAATTACTAGATAAGGTAGAAAAATAAGATTGCCTCAAAATTATTGGACCAAGTAATGTAATCCCTATTACATCATATTTATATGTTTAACAATATGGAGTACTGTGTTTTTTCACCTCTTCTAGTTGGATCACAAGAGAATAAGATTATCCTAGATTATGCATGTTGTGAAAAAAAAACCCCAATATGTCAAGTAAACAAATTAGACAACATCTGTTACAAAGTTTCTCTGTGGAATAGCATTGATTTTAATTTGAATAATACTCATGGTGCTCACTTGTGCCTGGAGATAAAGTACCTTAATGAAATTTGTCAAGTGAATTGATGACCAAAATCAGACAAAGAAAAATACCTATACTGTGATAATCCTGTGGTCTGCACAAAGGAAAGGTACTCAAATGTCAGCATTTCTGTAAACACGAAATTGTTTTTGAACAAGTACATGAAGCACCACTTACAATGATAAACCACTGATTGTCCTCCTTCACCAACGTTTTAATTGTAAAAATAACATTCATGTGATAAAAAATTGATAAGTAAAAGAAGGATGAATGTAGTGGATTAACTAACGGTCAACTCAGAATGCCACACTGAACTGCATCAGTGTGCTTTGGGTGAGGAAGACCTACCTGGAGTTTGTTGCAAACAGCATAAAAAGATATGTGGAGGGGAAGATTAGTGGCTGCTGATTTGCTTGGAGAAGCTTGATATGGTTGGTTTTGTTGATGTGAACTTGGCTGTTCTCATTGGAGGACCTCTGATCTTCACCATGAGTTTAGTCTCCTGGCTCCACTGCAGATCCACCATCTTGGTGGCACAAATCCTTCACTCCACCGGGGCAGGTTTTCTGGCTTCCACCACTGGCCCTTGGCCTTCCTGGTGCAGATTGTTTATACAGATGCACATGAGACATTGCCATCAGCTCTGGACCATGAGCCAGACCATGGAGGAAATTAACATGGACTTTAGGTGTTCAGCTGGACTTGTGCAGGATGTTGCTATGGGACCCAGGCCCCTTGCCTGGATTCTTTGCATCTTTAAGGTGCCGTTAGTTCTCTTTTACTCCTCTGCTTTGACTTTTGGGGTGAATATTAAAAAAAAATCATATTGTATGTCTTGTATTAAATCTGTTTTCCTTGCAAACGCTGGCTACACTAATGAAACATACTCACCCATAGTCAAACAACCAAAATGTAAGCGCTAAACATTTTTCTGCAGTCTCATTTGGTCTTTTGTTGTTGTTTTCTTAGTACCTGTTCCCCGCATAATTGAAATGACACCATTGTTGAAATCAAACCATTGTATACACAGTTTAGCTTCCATATTATAGCTTATATCAATGCATTAAAATATGTGTAAGTTTAATATTGAATGAATGGTGCATAATTACTTAGCTACTTCTCCATGTATAGTCAAGTCATTTGCTATTATTTGCTGTGATACAAAACTAAGATGAAATTTATTTTTATCGTTTTGTTTAATATACACATCAGTTTACTATTTTATTGTGGTTTTTCAAGACATTATTACCAGATCAAATAGTGTGAAGAAGTGTTACAGTTCTTTATGTATAACCTGAATATCTATCCAATATACTGATTTACACAGTAGATTTACAGTGCATATGAGGAATTACTATGTTACCAATTACGCTATATGTTATAAAATGTTAACATTTGATAATATAATTTGAATAAGAGCAGCACAAACAGCTTCTTTATTTTACAATAATCTTTGTGCGCACATCTAATATAATTATATCCTCAGAATATTCAAGGATCTGACAGTTTACAGGGTATAGTTTTTATTTTTAACTCATCCAGATTTAAAATGCAGACTCACCTAAGAGTGCCTGGTGAGGTAAGTAAACTGAGACATGAAAGTGTAAGCCCATTTTTCTTAAATCTAAAATTATATTTTAGGTAGGGCTATGGGAAAAAATGAGAATTAAGTTGTGTCTTATACTGATACAAATCCCCATTACGGAGTGCAATCATGATGCCTATATGTAATGTACCAATAAAGATTTCAATTAAAAAAAGTTTCAACATTGGAAAAAAATATAATTATATTTTAAAAATGTATCATAGGTTTTTGCATTAATATTTGTATTTCATATTTGTAAAAATATTGTCTTAGTTTAATATAGTTGAATTTTATTGCATTTCTTTAAATTTTATATCTTAAGAGTGTTACATTTGCCTAATTATAATTATTGCCTAAACATTATTCTGAATAATTTTATGTTTTCAGTTTAAATAATTCAAATATTTTCCATTGAACACTTTAATCTTAATTTAAAAAATTACTTTGTTCTTTTTTTTTAAAGGTTTTTCGAGACAGGGTCTCGCTTTGTGGTTCAGGCTGGCCCTGAGTTCAGCCTCAAACTCACATCACAGCAATCCTCCTGCCTCTGCCTCCTCAGTGCTAGGATTACAGGCGTGAGCCACCATGCCTGACACTGTGGTATGTGGTACTGATTGCTGCTGGGGTGAGTCTCCACACCCAGTATTGTTGTGTGGTTACAGGGGATCGAACCCAGGCCCTTGTGCTTGCAAGACAGGCATCGGAACCATTGAGCTAAATCCCCGGCCCAAAAGTTACTTTGTTTTTAAAAATAATTATTTTGTTATACTTTTCAGCAAGATTACATAATACATTATAGCCTTAAGCTATGAAAGAGTCCATCGTCATGCTCCATAAATCACTTTATAATTTACTAAGTATAAAAGAAAATGAAGGATAGACCTCATTAATAACAACAAAATAAACCATTCTCATCTTATAAAAATAAAAGTTGTGAACTTTAAAGTGATCACAAAACTGCAGACAATATTTTGCAGGTGAGTCATGCTGAATGCTTTGTTTTGCATTTCATTGAATTTTGATTAATTTACACTTACATTGAAGTAACTCTGTTTAATGATTACTGTGGCTTGTGATGTTGATCCTGTCTTACGCCCTAAAAAACCAACCACTACACAAAATGCTTAACTTACTGCTATCAAATATGACCCAGACCTACATATCATCTTCCAGTTCACAGTGGAGCTCAGAAACTGATGTGCCTATTATTTATCTCTTAAACTGTGAAGAGCTTAGAAATTTGATAGAGTAATAAATAATTCTCAAGTTTTTAACAGATGTTTTATGTCTTCTGAGTGTGTTATGAATAATTTCCATATTTTTTTGTATCTTAGAAATATGTTTGCTTTACAGGATTCATTTTAGAAGTGACGAAAACAAATTTTATCCATGTAAAGTGAAAATCCTGAATTTAGGTTAGCTGTAGGCAACAACCACAAAAATCACCCCTCCAGCCCAATCCAGCAATGTATAATCTGGTGGAAGCAGACAGGTCCCAAGCAGCTTGGCTTTGATAGTCTTCTGGGCAAGTTTGTATTAATAGCACAGGGTGAATCCTTGAGCATCTGCACTCTGTGAGGTGACAAAGCTAAGACTCCTGTGACCACTCTCAACACTTTGTTACCTCAGGAAAGAAGGGAAGAGCCCACAGGTACAAAATAGGAAGGATGGCTCTTCAGGGGAATGTGGTGATTCTCTTGTCAGGCATGTAATCATACTTAGCAGTGCTAATTAATGATGTCAGACACTGACAGTTAATTATCTGAAGTGATTTTAAACAGTTTGCATTGGATAATTAGTTTCTACAAATGATTAAAAAATAATATGCAAAGCATCTTCTAAATGTGATTCAGAAAGTTTTAACAGCCTAACAAATATTGCATTTCATTTTTAAGAATTCTTTTATTTAAGCTGTGGTTCTATCTTTCTATCTGGATTGAAGTTTACTCTGTAAAAAACATGATACACACAAGCATCAGCCTATTTGCATTATCACAAAATCTGCCAACATTTCTCTGAATTTGAAGATCATATATTTTCAATCTACATAGCGATGAACCCCACAAATCATGAATGGGGAAGAATGTTTCCTCCTGTGAACCAGGTTTAACATTCAGAAACCTAACATGGGGGCTGGGAATTTAGCTCAGTGGTTCTGGTGCCTGTCTTGCAAGTGCAAGGACCGGGATTAATCTCCGGTTAACCACGTACAATACTGGGTATGGAGACTCACGCCCAGCAGCAACCAGTACCACATACCACAGTGCCGGGTGTGGTGGCTCACACCTGTAATCCCAGCACTCGGGAGGTAGAGGCAGGAGGATTGCTGTGATGTGAGTTGGAGGCTGAGCTCAGGGCCAGCCTGAACCACAAAAGCGAGACCCTGTCTCAAAAGAAAAACAAAAAACAAAAAACAAAACTTAACATGGACAATCTCACAGGTCAGGGAGAAGTAGAAATGTAGCAGTCAGCTTCCCTTCTCTGGACACAACACCTGATAGAACTGTTTAAAGGAGGAAAGTTGTGACTTACCTCACAGTTCCCATATGCATGAATGGCATGGTACAACCATAAGGTAGAGGAAAACTGTTCGCTGTGTAACAGAGAGAAGCAGAGAGAAAGAGGGGGAGTGAACAAGACAACCAATGAGTAAAGAAGAGCAATCTGGAGAGAGAGGAGTCCAGAACAAAAGCCACCAGGGACCCAAGAGTCTCCTCTGACTGGGCCCCACCTCCCAGTGTCCATTTAACCACAAGCTCATCACTGGGTCAGTCCAGTGCTGAGTATGGTGCCCCATGACTGCCTTCCACACACATGGGATCCTAAGCAACATCCCAGATACAAACCGTAACAGTGAGTAGGAAAGAACATGCAATTTGTGTTCTCCCAGCTGTGTATCTGTACAATCTGTGGTGTGAGAAGGTAAGAAGGGAACATTATGTGCATCTCTTGATCAGTATAACACGATATATAATTTAGTAGCAAGAATACATTAGAAAAATCAGACCACAGTACATGTCATGAACTCACTTTAAAAAATAGGCATTTATGAATTAATCCATGTTTTATCTTTTATTTCAGGCAAAAGCAATGACTCTAGCTGGTGTAAGCAAAATTTGATTTATTAGGGAATATAAATAGCCCACAGCTATTCAGTGGGCTGAGGAGTGTGGCATGAACTTCTAAAAGCAACTTTTATCCCACCATAAAACTGGAATGTTTTACTACATTCAAATAACTGGATCACAGCTATCCAGGTTATGGGCTTTAATAACATCTACTTCTGCTTCAATCCAGAATCTATTATAATGGGAGTGAAGCTTAGCACTGCCTTGTGTTTGCTGTGACTCATACAGGCCAATGCATATACTATGTTCTGATTCTCCCTCGTATATCTAAGATGAGAATCCACATTCATATGAGTGCATCTAGTTAGTAGAAGTAAATTATCAGTTTCTTCATTAAGAGTCAGGGTATATAGGTAACATGATTACATAGGTTCTATTATAGTCTAGGTTCTTCACCAAAGTGGTAGGTTATTGATTGTAATATGAGTTATCAAAATTTGTTGTATTTAGCATAATGGCTATCCGTAATCCAAATTTTATCTTTCCACACAAGCTTGCAAATCAGTATGTAAAATAAACAAAGTTAATTCATTGAGATGTTTTTCTTTCTCCTACTGGGGATCAAACTCAGGACCTTGAGTTTGCGAGGCAAGTGTATGTCACTGTCACCCCAGCCTTCACTGGGATTTTGACCTACAGAAAAAGTGGTAAGGGATTTATATTTTAACAATATTGAATCTTCTTATCTCCATTTAAAAAATAAATTCAATAGAGTGTGAAACATGATATTATGAGATATATATATAGATGGGGAAAAGGCTGCCATATTGAAGCAAATTGGCATATCCATCATCTAACTTTGTTTCTTTTGTTTCTGCAGCAACAGCAGCTAAAATCTCAGTGCGAATAGTGTATAAAGTACAATCTTATTTTCTATATTCTTCATGAAGCACATTAGGTCTTTAGACTTGTGTATCTTTATGTTGCTACTTTGTATTATCTGCCCTGCCTTTCCCTTCTATGGCTGTTGGTTTGCTACCAATCTATTCAAATCTTCCAAAAAATGGAGGAGATGCTTTTAAATATATGAGTAGAATGAACAAGTGAGTCTTGACCTTCCATTCTGTGACCTTTATATGCACCATAGGTGTCCAGCCTTCTGACTTTCCCAGGTTAAACTGAGTAGAGATGAGCTACATGGGCAGCATATAAAATATAGTCAGTCTACACAAATAACAAAACTTCCTTTATTTTTAGAGTTTTATTATTATGCTAAAACAAAAATAATAAAGTCCAATTTAACAATTAAATATGGGAAGGATATTTAATGACTGATGAATGTATTTCTTTAGAGGTTACTATTATTATCAGTGGTTGCTACTGGGTGTTACTGGCTAGTTTACACAGTGAGATGTAACTTGTGGGTTTTGACTCTGTAAACTATGAGGCAGGTGCAGCAGGAACAGCTGACACTGCACTGCACCTTCCTTTACACAGAGTTTGGTTGTTACTTGCTCATTGACCCTCAAGTATCGCGCCATCTCATCATGAAAAATATCACTACAAATCAGTGTAATGTTAAAGTCACACGCACTGTGGAGGATGCATTACTGCTGCACTATGTAGCCCACAGGTTGTAGTTGAATATGCCTTTTATACTTACTTATTATTTCTAAAAGTGTTTTGTTATTTATTCTTTGGGATTTTGTACATAGACACACCTGCCATCTGTAAATAACATTTTGTTTCATGTTGTTGATTTGGATTTTTTTTTATTATCTATGCTTTCTAGTAGGAATGGTGAAAAGGAGCATCTTTGCTTTTTTTAACCTTGAATAGATTCAGTTATCTCATAGTGTTTTGCTACACTATCTTGTTTGTAGACATTATAAGATGAGAGACTTTTTCATCATGAATAGCTGTTGAACTTTCCCATATGATTTTTCTATTCAAATTGATATGATCATTTCTTTTTCTTTATGATGTTGATGTGGTAGAATATGCGGGGTATTTTAAAGTGATGACCTAGCTCTGCATACCTGAAATAAATCCTAGTTGGTTATTATGTATATTTTTATATATTTCTTATTTTACTTATCAAAATTATGTTGAGAGTTTCTTTGCTTATTTACTGAGAAATACTGACCTATCTTTTCCTTTTTTGGTAATATCTTTATACTGTTGTTCAAGGTGATATTGTCTTCATGGAATGAATTGTTAAGTCTTCCCTCAGCTTCTGTGTCCTGAGAAAGATGGCAAGGAGCTAGAAAAATATAAAATTTGGGGAGAATGCACTGATGAATTTTTGGGGCCTGGTAGTTTCTTTTCTGAGAGGTCATCGATGTTTTTCTTTTCTCCTCTCCTCCCCTCCCCTCCCCACCACTCCCCCCTCCCCTCTCCCCTCCCCTCCTTCCTTCTCCTTAGGACTGAACTCAGGGCCTTTGCAATGTGGACCACCCTGAGTGAACTACAAATTTATAAACTGACTTCTCACATTAAAGGTCTGAGTCTGCCTATTCACTCAGAGTGGCTGCATGAAGAGCCAGCAGTTTGTGTGTGGAAAAGGGACGACTCCCACACCACTGGTTACAGCAGAAGTCTCAGTGACCTGTGACATCTTAGGTGGCAAGATGGCAGGCTACTAAGTAAGGGCAGCTTGATTTGCACAGAAAAGTCTCACAGAAGCAAAAATCAATCCATGGGAAGAAACAAATCTCCCTTTAACCTGTGAGCCGTTCTTGCTGGGATGTTTCATTCTCTGTTGCTAGGACCCTGCTCATGTCAGTGATCTCCACTTCACTCCTCCCTGCACCTCCCCTAACCCTTTTAGAAGTCCTATGATCAGTAAGCAGTGACGAGCTCCAGGAGATGGTGTCTTAGCCTGATAGGAGTTTTGATTTTCCTGGGCCCCCGGGTTTATAGTAAGATCCTGCCTTTTTAAGTCCTGCCACTGAACCATTGGTCAGGTGACTGGGGTTTGTGCAGCTCCCAATAGCCCTTGGGCAGAATTTATCAATCATACAAATATTTTCAAAGGGGCAACTATGATTTTGTTATTTTCTTGTTTTCAATTTGCTCAGTTTTTGCCATTGTGTTTTGTTCTTCTTTCTTTTTGCTGGAGGCATGGCTTGACTTGTTCTTCCTTCCCTTGTTTTCAGAGACAGGATTTTAGGTTATTGATTTTAAAATTCTCCCTCCAAATACTGGTCAACTGTATCCTCAGAATTTTACAAGTTCCTTTTAATTTTCATTTCATTCAAAATATTTTAAATTTCTCTTGAGGATTTTTGATTCACTGCTTAATTAAAAATGTCTACTTAGGGACTTTCAACTCCTTTTAGCTCCCTTGTGGTTGAAAAGCCCTTTTATTACAATTTGATTTTTATAGTTTTAAAATCTCATGATCCAAAAAGTGATGCAGAATATATCCTCTTGAGGTTCCATATGACCCTGAATATAAATTCCATCATTGTTGATTAGTGTTGTTATACACGTCAATTAGATCAGGCTAAGGGGAAGCGATGCTCAGCTCATATATATCTTTACTAATTTTCTGTCTCCACATTTGGCCAGTAATTCATACAGGGATATTGTGTACATCAGTGATACTGGCTTTCTTTATTTTTCCTTTCTGTTCTTGCAATTTGATACTGTCTTTTAGTGCTAGGATTATAGGCTGGAGCCACCATGCCAGGGACTGTGGAATGTGGTTTCGATTGCTAGTGGGCATCTCCAAAGTTGTATGTGTTTACCAGGGATCGAACCAGGGCCCTTGCACTTGCAAGGCAAATGCCAGAACCACTTAGTTAAATCTCTTGCACCCAAAATATTCTTTTAACTAGTATAAGCCAATTTTCAAACAATACATCACTTTGAATATATTTCAGGTGACACAGCATTTCCATTTTTAATCTTATGTCCTATGTGTGGCATTCATTACACTTATCTGTATACTACAGTAAACAATGTATTTTACTATCTCTTAAATTCTTATATTAGTATCAATTAGTAACAAAAATATCATTAATCCATAAACCTTAATTTATCCCTTTCCTCTTTCTTTATATAGGTTTCACTTTCTGACATCTACAACTTTCCTTGTGTTTGAAGAACTTTCTCTAACATTTATTTTCAGGCAGGTCCACTGGTTATGGATTTCCTGAGATTTTGTCCTCACTGTTTATTTTCTGTACATTTTTAAAGGATAATTTTGCTGGGTATAGAATTTTTAATTTTTGATTTTTTCTTTAATCATTCATCTGTTGATGGTCACCTAGGCAGATTTCATATGTTGAGATATCTGAGTAAGCAGATATTCCTCTCGTACATTGACTTCACCTGCTTCAGACATATACCAAGAGTGGTATAACTGGATTATATGGGAATTCTGTGCTTAGTTTCTAAAGGAACTTCCATATTGCAGTAACGTACATCTCTTTCAGCAGTGTAGATCTTTTCATTTTTCCCAATCTTTGCCAGAATTTATGATCTCCTGTATTTTTGATGATAGACATTCTGACTGAAGTAAGATGGAATCTCGTTGTATTCTTTTTCCTATTCTAAATCAACAACTATCTGTCTTTTTTCTTTTCTTTATCATTATTTTGATATGCATTTCCCTAATAACTAAAGATGTTGACTTTTTCATATGCTTATTGGCTATGTCTATTTCTCCTCTGGAGAAGTGTCTGTTCAACATATTTGGCCTTTGTGTGTGTGTTGAAGTTTTTTTGTTTTTATTTATTTATTTATTTATTTTAAATTCTGTATATACTCTTGGTTTTAATCCTCTGCTGTAATAGTAGCTGATATACATTTTTTCCCATTCTTAGGCTATCTCTTCACGGTGTGTTGTTTTCCTTGCTAATCAGAAAATTTTAAATTGGGTAGAGCCCTATTTATCAATTTGTCCTGTTATTTCCTGTGCTATTAGAATCCTATTCAAAAAGATTTTATCTGCATCGATGGCTGCAACTATTTCCTCTGTGTTTTTGTATAGAAATTTCAAACTTTCAGGTTTTGTTCTGGGCATTTGACCCATGTTTAATTGATATTTCTACAAGGTGAGATGTAAAGATCTACTTCTGTCTCCTTTACATGGATAACTGATTTTCCTAGCACCATTTGCTAAAGAGTTGATTTTTGCCGATGTGTTTTGGAGTAAGAGTCAGAGGACTATAGATTCTTGGGTTTGTTTCTGTGTCTTCTGTTCTGTTGCACTGATTTGAGTCTATTTTGTTTTCACTGATGTCATGTTGCTTTTGTTACTGAGATTATTTATTATAATTTGAAATTATTTTAATTTCTCCAGAACAGTTGGATTTTAATACTAGCAAGAAAGAAGTTACAGTAGCTGCTGCATTTCATTTCCCATTATTTTCTTGTGGGTGTAGTTCCAGGAGGAGACTCAGTTGGTTCTTCTTTTAAACATGCTGACACATGTACTTTTTGCCAAACAGACTAATGGTATTTATCGAGTGAGAATTTATGAAGTAGTTTTAACAGGATTTCCCTGATAGAAGGCTGAGTTTGTGAATAAAGCCAGACCTCTAGATAAGTAAAATTATGATTCCATAGTAAATAATACATCAACTCTGAACTCTAGGGGTATAAATCATTCATAATTTTTAAAGGTCTTGATGTGTGACATAACCTATGTATCTTATTTACAGATAAAATACTGTATGTCTATGAGACATCATTAGAGATGCCAGATACTGTATGTGTATTAGCCACACAGAGAAATTAGTAACACTCAGTTATGGACCTCTTCTTGAAATATCTGAGCATCTTCCATGTGAACATCCTTTAAATTAAAGTAAAACTTGATAAGAAGAATTGTACTTGTGTGCTTGTCTCGACCACTCATCCCTTTGTTTAACCCAGGTAGCTTTCAGACAGTACAGATAAGAAGCTAATAATTTGCCAAGCGAGCCTCGGGTGCTTATTCCTCTGAAAACTTTCTAAGAAGAAAAGTGTGTGGGTCTAGCCAAAGAGGCCAATGATTCCTCTATTGTGTGGGAAGAGTCTTACCTGCATCCAGCCACAGAAAGACTAGGAGATAGATACCATCTAGGAGATATTCGATTTCTCAGTGCCTCAGTACATGCATCTGATAAACACACAATCACTACGTATGTCATACATAGTATGTAGGGCATAAACAACAGTATATGTGTACAAATATGAGACTGATTATCCATTATTTGATCAATAAAAGGAGAGGGGAGCAATGTTGACATTTTTGTTTAATTTGCTTCATTTTGTATTATAATTATAACTGCTTTTTAAGACTTCCACGATGAAATGAAAAGCCAAAAAATCTTATTAAGAAAAGAAGAAAAAGAGAATATTCCACAACTTGAATGCCTTGGAATAACTCTAAAAGCATGAATATTATTGTTATTACTATTTGTACTTTGTTCTAGAAATTATGATTATATCGTATATTGATTTACATAGTTTTTCTCTCCCCAAAAAGTGTTTTTTATCAATTCTAATTTTATAAATTAGTAATATAGTAATATTTTATTTTATTATTCATTATTATTTCTTCACTTCTTTTTTTTTTAAATTGAAATCTTTATTGGTACATAACATGTACACATCATGATCTGATTCAACAATGAGGATTTGTACCAGTATATGACACAACTTAATTCTCATTTTTTCCCATATCCCTACCCACCCTACCACCCCTACCCCGTATATACATAAACTTTGTCATTATTATTTCTCAAAGTTTATTTGATATTCATTTTCTAAACTCTGGATTTGGAAATTTTATTTCTTTCTTTCACTTTTTCTCATTTAACTTTTTTTTTTTTTTTTTTTTAAGGTTTTTTGAGACAGCATCTTGTAGTTCAGGCTGGCCCTGAGCTCAGCCTCGAACTCACATCACAGCAATCCTCCTACCTCTGCCTCCCGAGTGCTGGGATTACAGGGGTGAGCCACCACGCCCGGCACTTGAATGTGGTACTGGTTGCTGCTGGGCGTGAGTCTCCATGCCCAGTATTGTATGTGGTTACCAGGGATTGGGTCCTTGCAAGACAGATGCCAGAACCACTGAGCTAACTCCCCGGCCCTTCTCATTTAACTTTTAAGTGACATTTTAGTTCTAGTGATCTTTTGTAAATAATGTTCAAAATATTTTTTTCCCTT
This sequence comes from Petromus typicus, assembly GCA_004026965.1. Lineage (NCBI taxonomy): Eukaryota > Metazoa > Chordata > Mammalia > Rodentia > Petromuridae > Petromus > Petromus typicus. The sequence continues at coordinate 18,091 of PVIR01009381.1, read as the reverse complement.
AACCTTGATGTCATTTTTGTATTTTATAAGTCATTTATAGGAATGTTTTCAATATCAAGACTTTTTTCTGCCTTATTTTAAAATCTGCTTTATATTTAAGTATTCCTTAATTTCTGTTATTGTTTCTTACATGTTTATTACTTACATAATTTTGGTCCCTAAACTTGTCAATGAATTTTGCAAATGATATCTGAAACTTTTAAAAGAAAGCGCAGCTGTAAAAAGACATAAATTTTAAAAAGTTACTGCTTTTATATGTTTCTGTATTTCTTCTTGTATATATAATAGGTAGGAAATAATTATATGCCTCAACATGGAAAATCCAGATTCAATTTTAGAATAAGAAGAAGGACCCATATTAAAAGAAAAAGCAAGAAAACCTGTAAAAAGGACAAGTGTTTTTAAAAGAAAAAAAATTTTTGATGAATTTGAACTAGGGAATGATTTTAAATGTTTTAATCCATTAAAATATCAACCAATAAAAAATATTGATTAACTACACCACATTATGTTAAAAATACATCAAATGACAGGATGAAGGTAATGAAAAAATTACAATTTGAGTAGAAGATATTTTTTATAAATACAATGTATTTTCAGAGAATCACTATTTTCAGTAAAGAAATCAAAAGAAAACAAGTCAGTAAAAATGAGTACATATAGTAATAAGCATTTTATAGAAGAAAAATAGAATTGATCAATAATCAAGCTATTTTCAACTTCATAAGAAATCAGGAAAGTGATAAAGTTTTAATGACAGCATTTTGCGGAGTCTTGGATGGAAATATTTAACTATCAAGAACTTCTGAGCATATAGATTAAATGAAACTTGTATTTGGATGTCAGCATGTAGTTGGTGTAGTTAATTTCACAAAAAGTTGCATTTTCCTTGTGGAACTGTGCATGATCATCTATGTATTTCTACAGTGTCTCTCCTTGAATTACAATATAGATATATTCATACACATTTTGAGACATCTCAGGAGATAGATGTGAAAATGTTTATAGTTAGCAGTTAACTGTTAAAAGAGATAGGAAATGACTATAATTATTTTGAAAGTGGAGCCACATAATGGTGTGTTCCTGCACAGTAATGGAAAGTCCATGAGCAACTCTGGCCAAACTGCATGCAGATAGAAAATATATGTCAAGTGAGTTTTTTCTGAGGATGATATATTAGTTTACTATAAAAGACATAAAATTATTAGTCTGTCATTACTGATTAGTATGTGTAATAAAACTAGTGTAGAAATTATATTTCCAATCATAAAAATAGCTGTATTCAGTTACAGCCAAAGATCTTAAGTACAGCTATGATTAGTCTAGTTTTTTGGTGGGGATTTTAAGTTAATTGATTTATATTTAACAATTGATAACATATGTTACAACTTAGTATACTGTATTACATTAAGATTTAAGGCAAATACATTTTTTGTATTTAAAAGTATTCCATAATTGGATCTAAAGCTGATTTATTTTACAATAGACTTGCTAAATGACTTACAGGATAAGTTTTCTTAAAGATCATGTTTACTTCACCTTGATTATTTTCAGGGAGAAACTGTTTCATTCTTTATTAGAATATCTGAAAATATACTTAATGTAAATATTTCTAGATAATTTGATATATTATTTTTTATTCAGTTCTTTGCAGTGCTATTTTCAGTACTCCCAAAAAGAGTAGTTTTCAATTTCATATTCAATTTTTTAATTGATTTCAAAGAAATTCTGAAAATCTATTTCTGCTTGTTTTCTAAGTAAATGGTGCCACCTGTCACAGATGAACTTAAAATGTATGAACATGACACAAATACAAAGCAATGCATTATTTTATGATGAGATGAGGCAACTTTTGTTTCTTGCTTCTAGTTTTTTCATGATTTTATATAATTTGCTTGCTTGCACAGGCTTTTATTTTTGCTTGTCCTCCAGTTGCCATCTTTAGAAACAGTTCAGCAAAAGAAATAATGAAGAATTCTCAATTTAAACTAAACATGATTTAGTATAGTTTAACTTTAAAAAATTATACATAAAAGTTAATTGTGTAAATAATCATTACATTATAGAGTCTGCTAGTTTTTAATTGTTACTATAGTTTGTTACTTTACAAAATGGGAAAAATTACCTTAGGAAAACACTAGTAAAATAATTACTGCAATATTGCTTATGTATAAAACTGGACATTTAATTAAAAAACTCAAATCTTAAAAGTCTGGTTAACACTTGATTGATAAAATTATTTCAAATAATTTTAAAAGCTAGTATTTCAGTAGTTGTATTTAAAAAAGAAAATTTAAATGAGATTTTTAAGGTACATATTTGACAACTAAAAGTATCATTCTCAATGGGTTGAAATAATTTGACATTTCCATTTTTACAGAAAGATTTAAATATCAGAACATACCCAGGTAATAGGAAACTGCTCATTTTTGTAATTTTTCTTCATCCTCTGTTATCATTTGAATTCGAGCTAGTTAAATATTTTTAAAGGAAATATTGCATGTACTAAAATGACTCTTCTAGGCTAAAATAACCAGATTGGTTATAGCTCAGGAGAGAGCTTGCAAAATAACATTTGCTATTGTTGTTTTGTGCCGTCCTATTTGCTGATTTTATTTTTATATCACTGAACGTACATTCTACACCAGAGCTTTATAAAAAATAAAACACAAGCCTGCAGCAAAAGTACACTTTTGTGTACTTTAGCACTAACCAAAATATTCTACCAATAAAATCTGACATTTGTGTTTGGCTGTTAAAGGGAGATGGATTTCAGAGAAAACATTAGAGGATGTCTGAGTCAAATAAGGTGAACCCAGAACTTTGAGTAACTGGATTTTTCAATTTCTTCTTCACATATTAATGTCTATTGATTGATATGTCAATCTTAAATGAGTTTCATCTATAAGACTGGTATCCCGTTCTAGAATTTGTTGTTTATGTTGAATAATAGCATGTATTATTTCTCACTTATCTTACTTGTTTTATACATTAAAAATACCTCAAAGTCAATAATCATAAAAAACTAATCCAAGTGTCTATTGGTCTGGTGAGTGTATTTTTAAATTAATCAATGGGATCTATTGGTACACTTTAGGAATCCATTATGATCACATTCCTCATTGGCAATTTGTTCCTGTATACAGTCTATATTGATTCTTATTTTTTCCCATTGTCCTGCCCTCCCTTCAACTCTCCACCCTCTATATACACATAGATTATTTCTTTCCCTTCCTTGCTTTCCCCTGCCCCTAGTTTAGTTTAAATGGATACCCTTTTAGTCCAGGATTGTTTATTCCTGAAAATGTTTTGACATTTCAGGTACTGCGTGTGTGTTATGAGTCAAGCAGTCTTTCTTGACAACAGGGATGAAGTGCAGGACAGTAAATGAAATAAACCAGGAACAGAGAAACAAATAGCATTTGATATGACTTGTTTGAAGAATCTTAAAAAAAATCAGGCTCACAGGAACAGAGAACGAGGTAGTGGTTATCAGAGATGGAGGAGATGCTGGATAGAGGACAACAGTCTTGGAACATCTCAGAACCTTCTATCATCTATTTTAAGAGACACTACCAATTTATAATAATGGTCAATGATAAATAATAAATGGATCAATAAGAAAAATTTCAGTCCAGGAGAAATTAATTCCTTTCATACTCTATATGATGATGACTGTGGTAAATAACAGTATGTTGTATACTCTACTTGAAAGCTGTTGGAAATGTAGATTCTAAGTTTCTCTCCACAAAAGGTAAAATATATGTGGGCCGGGGATATAGCTCAGTGGTTCTGGCGCCTGTCTTGCAAGCGCAAGGGCCCGGGTTCGATCCCCAGCAACCACATAACAACACTGGGTGTGGAGACTCATCCCAGCAGCAATCAGTACCACATACCAGAGTGCCAGGCGTGGTGGCTCATACCTGTAATCCCAGCACTCGGGAGGCAGAAGCAGGAGGGTTGCTGTGATGTGAGTTGGAGGCTGAGCTCAGGGCCAGCCTGAACTACAAAGCGAGACGCTGTCTCAAAAAACCTAAAAAAAAAAAAAAAAAAAAAAAAAAAAAAAAAAAAAAAAAAAAAAAAAAAAAAAAAAAAAAAAAAAAAAAAAAAAGGTAAAATATATGAAGCAATAAATATGTTAATAGCTTGCTTTAGTTATCCACAATTTATGCATACATTTAAGAAGTATTGTACATTTAAAAATATGAACTTTTAAAAAGCATAGAGATATTGAGCTCCACAGATGCACACACATACACAAGAACATTGGTGTGGAAACATGCATGTGAGGTGGGGTAGATGTATTCCTAGAACAGTTTGAAGAATTTCTGGGCTGGAAATTTTATTTGTATAGAAAATACTTCAATATTAAAATGTATTTAACAGAGGATAATTCATTCATCTTGTATGAACTTCATAACATTTCAGTCTAGAAGCTTTATTATATCTTCTAATAACATATTCTGGGGTATAATTTTTAAAATAGCAAACTTTATTGGCTGAATTTTTAGTCCTTTTAACTTAAAAGAAGCCTAGAGGATTCTAATTCTGATTCTGTGCGGTTGCTGCCTACTGTTTTATTTTTCTCATTTTTCAAACCCCAATGTATTTTTAAAAATCTCGTTGTCTGACAAGCCAGTCCAAAATGCAGTGGCTTAAAACGAGCAATTACTTATCTTACAGTGTGTGATTCTAAAACTAACACTGGCTGCAGGAGGTAGTTTTGGTAGCAACTCCTTATCCTCAATTGGCACTATTAGTGCAGGGTTACTAGGTGTGGATGCTCCTGGGTTTGGCTGGCCCCTGGCACAGAGGCCTTACTTGCTTTTGTGTGGTCTCTTGTCTTCTGGAAGGCGAGGCTAATTTGTTCATGCAGAGTTCTTAGTGACACAGGAGAAGTAACAAGAAAGCAAGGCCTTTGAACTAGCCACTTCTGTTGGCTACAATGAGCAATGCAGACCTACTGGCTTCAGGGGTCAGAAAATCACCTTGCCTTTAAATGGGATAACCTGAATCTCAGTTGCAGAGGAATAGAGAGGGTCAAAGAACTCTGACCACTTAGCAAGGAATCTAGTCTTATGTTTTTGAACACTAAACATTTTATATTTAGTTGCATTTTTAAAAAAGAAATTCCTTTTCTTTCATTTTTTTCCCCTTTTATCTCAAAGTATCTCCGAGGACAGTCTTTTGCTCTTTAATGTATCTATTAGAATATCCTAAGTTGTTTTTTTTTTTGGTAACAGGAATCAAACTCGAGACATTGTACTTGCAAGGCATGTGTTGGTGACATTGAGCTATATCCCTAGGCCCTCTTTCAGGAAGTCATCATACTGTTTTTTGTTAAATTTTAAAGGTTTAACAAGGGCCTGAGTTTGATCCCAGATACTGCTTTATTAATCTTTGGCTTACTGTAAAATCCTCAAATCAGCCTCTCAATCTTGAAAATATCAAGAACAGAGATCTTGCTTCAAATGTGCTTGTACTGATACATTTAGAGTTGCCTGGTCTTACTGGTCCTTACCCTATTGCATATTTAATAATTAATGTTTCCTTTCTGGCTTTAATGGTTGTGTGAATATGTTTATATTTTTCTATGAGATTGGCCCTAGCAACAAATTCAGTGGTACAATAAATTATATTAACCAAATATCCAACTGTATTATAATTCAGAGAACTTTTTGAAGTATCTATCTATAATTTTTTAATGAGAACAACCATCCATAAAGAATATCATTCAAAATTTTAATTGTAAGGCATAATTTAATATGATAATATATAATTATAGGAAAATGTATACATACATATATAATATAATATATAATATATACATATAATATATACACATATATAATATACCCATATAAAATATATAATATATATTGCTTTCCAATCATAAATATTCCAGGTTTGAATAAGTTGATATTATTGTTTATTATATCTATTTTAATAAGGATATCAAATGATACCATTTTATTATCAGAAACTATGACTCATACAAAGCTTATTGGTGGTATATTTTCACAGTTGTGTAATTATTATTTTACGACTTTAAACATATCATCATCTTCGCAAGAAACCTGTTGTCAATAGCAGTCTTTCATTATTTTTGTTCCCTCTGACCATAGATAATTACTAATTTAATTTCTGGCTCCATAAGTTTACCCATGTTATCCTTGATTATTTACTTTTATCTTGTAGTAAACCATTTTGAGGATCAGCCACATTATAATATATATCAGTACTTAACTCATTTTGATGATTCCATTGTGTAGATAGACCACGTTTATTTATCCATTCCTCAGTGGCTAGATACTTGAAATATTTCCTCTTTGTGCTTTGAGTGATAATGCTTCTGTGAAAATTTGTAAGTCCGTGTGTAGAAGTATTATTTAATAATCTTTAAGTTATTATTTAATATTATGCGATTCATATTAACATTTCATATTTGATAATTTTAAGCCTAGCGCTATATTTATTTTAACTTTTGTGTTTTCTTTGGATAAACACCCATGTAAACCCCTGGCCTGTTTTCAACTTTGGCTGCACTGTGGTTTGAATATGTCCTTCATCTTCTGCGCGGGAATGAGGTGTTTAGCAGTGATTCGGTAGTGGTGGCTCCTTACCATGAGAAAGGGTTTATGCTAAGGGGCGGACTTCCCCCTCCGCCTGCTCGCGCTGCTCTCTTGCTTTGTCACGCCTTTCACGTTGTTACACGCCGGCCGGAAGGCCTTCCCCTGATGCACCTCTGATCTCCATATCCATGGTGGACCCAGTTTCTTACAAATAACTCATTTCTTTCTTTATGACAGTAGTATCTCATTATGTATAAATACTACATTCTATTTATTCCTTTTATTTTCCTGATAGTACTCTTAGAAGATCTATTTTGATGAAATTCATTCTTCTTCTTCCTCTCCTCCTCTTCCTTCTATTCTTCTTCTTCTCTTTCTCCTTCTCCTTCTTCTCCTTCTTCTTCTTCTTCCTTCTTTCTTTTTGGCAGTACTGGGTATCAAATTCGAGGCTTTGTGCTTGCAAAGTAGATGCGATACCACTGAGCTAAAAACTCCTGTACCGTAATTTTTGTTCCTGTACTGTAATTTTTGTAACACTAAAATTTTGATGTCTGATCTGATAAATGACTACCTACTCCCAGTTCATATCCCCATATTTTTTCTCAGAATTTATAGTTTTTGCTTGTATATTATGGTCATAATCCATTTTAGTTAATTTGGGATATGATATGAGGTTGGGATTCAACTTCATTATCTTGAATATGGATATCCAGTTATCTCAACATTGTATGGTCCACAAAGTAATTCTTTGAAATTGCAAATTTAACTTGCCAAAACACAGCTTTTAAAAAAAAAATAAAAGGCTTTGTGATTTTTACTATTATCAAAAAGAAACAGACACATATATAAACATTTTTTTGTGTATAGAATATCTGAGTTATTTACTAATATTAAAATTGGATTTTATCACTCTTTCTGCATAAATGTGATACTTTATAGTATTCTGGAATATCATCCTAATATGGTAATAAAATAAGTTAAATATGTTGTAAGAGAAAAATAATTTATGAAAGCAAAACCGAACTTGGTTCTCAATGTAACATTGAACTCCTCACAAGAGGGTATATAAGTTCGTATTATTTTTCCTTCACTCACAGAGACCAACAGAAAAGGCAATACTACCTAGAAAAAGTTAGTTTTAAAGGAGAATTTCAAGTGTTCTGCCTACACTTTATGAGGAATGGAGGCTATGAGTAAATAGTTCATTTAAGATCAACCTTTATCAAGATCTTCCGAGTACATTAACCTAGGAGACTATTCTGGGAACAAAACTGCTCTGCGGAAGATGAAAGGCTGTTTCCACTGTGAGCAGCAGAAAGCTGACAGATGACATTATCTTTAGAAAGTTACTTGTTTTTCTTCAACACTCCTCCCACTTTCTCCAGCATGACTCTAACTGTCCCAGGTTTGATTGGAGCAGATCTTTCTCCTTACACCTCCCCCTTATGATTAATACCTGGGACCTAGGACTTTACATCCCAAGATGTGTTCATGACATTTATAAGACTTAGGGGATTGTTCACTGGATGGGCCATGACTGCAGGTGACGGTCAAGGTCCTTAGTAGGACAGAGGGAAATATCGACGACTCCCTCATTGTGGAAATGCCTCCACAAGAGGACCAAATAGTAAAAGTGACTAAGGCATAGCATTCATTGGTGAGGATATTGTCAATGGCTGTCACCTGCAGGACACTGGCTTCACAATAGAAGCTTATAAGTTATACATTAAAAAATTGCATGAAATCAATTAAAGGAAAACTGTAAAGAGAAAGGCTCCATCTTCAGACTTTTTTTCTGCTCTTTTACTTTGGTACTTTGACACAGGGTCTCGCTAAGTTGCCAGGTCCAGCTTCAACAACTTGTGGTCTTTCTGCCACAGCCTCTTCAGTAGCTGTGAATCCAAGGACACACATTCATTCCTTAGAGATGAAAACATGAATTCCGATAGAATGGCTATGTTCCTGGACCACTGTGAGGATGGAGTGACTCTGTATATGATTTTTTTTTAGGAGTAGCTTCAAAATTGGAAAATGTCGACAAATTCTGGAATGATTTTGCATTTGCCACTAGTCATCACAACTTGCTGTTCTTTGTCTTCTACAGGACCTAAGACAAATTGGAGTGGTGTCATTTTGAGCTTTCCATTTATTTTGACCATGATGCATTTTGGAGCAGAGGCATTGTTTTTCTTAAAGAACAAAATGTTGTCATTGTTTTGTCTTTTAAGAAAAACAGTATTGGGCAAGGGATTTAGCTCAGTGGTTCCAGTGCCTGCCTAGCAAGCGCAAGGTCCTGGGTTGGATCCCTGGTAACTACATACAACAAGGTCAGATGTGATCACTTACACCCACCAGCAATCAGTATCACATACCACAGTGCCAAACATGGTGGCTCACACCTGTAATTCCTGCACTCAGGAGGCAGAAGCAGGAGGATTTCTGAGTTCAGGACCAGCCTGGATTACAAAGGGAGATCCTGTCTCAAAACAAAACAAAACCAACAATAAAGAAAAATTATCTTATATAGATTCTATATCAGGAAATATGAATGCATATATGAACATGTGTTGTATTCAACATTTATACAAGAGAGACTGGAATAAGGAGCAATTTATTTTCTCCTTGGATTTGCATAGAGTTTTGGAAAGGTCCCCAAGCCCATCCTGAGCTGTTTACTGAAGCACCTTTATGGCGATGTTCTTCCAGAGGAAAGAGCTAGGATTCCATTAAATGTATGTTGTATTTGCCACCTATATATATTCAGGCAGAAGGAAGTTGCTTCCAGAGAAGCTGTTAGCTGTTAGATGGGGAATTTTAATAAAAAGGAAAGTAGAGGGTTATTAAAAAAAAGTGCTGCAGAGCTTCGAGGAAGAGAAAGGGAAATCATACCTGCCAGAGGAAAGCTGGCCTAGGACTGGGAGGTAGTCTTTTAATGAGAACCAAATCATCTCATATACTGATACAAACTCTCAATGTTGAATGCAATGATGGTGTGTGTATATATAATTTACCAATAAAGATCTGAACTGAAAAAAGGCCTTTGTAACAGCTTTCTCATTATTCTGATTTATTCCTTGGCCTTTGTTAATAGCATCATTGCCCATTACCAGAATAATTGTCTTCACTAATTGTGATTGTAAGTATCAAATTTCTAGCTTAAAACGTGCATTAGGTAAAATTCAGAAATCTTGTAAAGGATTAAATACATCAGATGTCTCTGCTCTGTATGGAGCTAGCAGCAATATTTACAACTAGAAGCTACCTTTCATTTAAACAACATATAGAAAACTGAGTAGTATGTTGATATAATTGGGATCCCTGCACTAATTACTTCCCCTGAAATGTACTTGAAGATCATTCTCAAAAGGGAGGGGCATAAATGTTGGTTGCTTATATAATGAAACACTAAAGATACAAGCTTTTTTCATAAATCAATTCATGGCCCTGTTTCTCATGTCATATCCTCCAAATTGTTCTCCCTAGAGAAAGGAGATCACCAAAGAGAGAAGTCTCTGTCCAAAAGCATATTTAGTAATCAAATTTCCTAGATTAAAAATCTTCAGTGGATGATAATGACCTTCAAGAAAAAATTCCAAACTGCTTTGTAGGGTATGCAATTCTTTCCAGCATGCTAGTACTTTTCCCCTCCACTCTCTCTCTCCCTCATTCATTGTTATATTCTGAATTCAGGAGAAGTTTCTTAGGTCCATCTCCGAAGGATTTTGCAATTACCTACAACAGCATCTGTATTTTATTGCCTTATTCCCCTCTGCATTAGCCTGTGATTTCCATAAGAGAATTTCATCCTTCATCTCCACAGTCTCAATAGTTGGCTATTATGCCAACAGAAAGTTGTTAACAAGCCGTATTTATTGAATGCTATGGCCTATGGTCCTGCTATCTTTGTCCTCCTGTTAGTAATAAAGCTCCTTTCCCAGGATTATAGCTCTTCATTAGACATGTAGGTCCACATGATTTTTCTCATTCTTCTTTTTCATTAAGTTCCTTCATATGAAGATGTTCCAACTGGTGAATTGGAATGCTGAGTACAATTGTAGATTGAAATTAAATTCCTAAAAGTGGAAACTCATCACTTTCTACTTCCCAGAGCCCCATGCTAGAAAGCAGATATGGTGTGGTGAGACAGATTTGACTAATGATTCATCATTCTAGAAAATATAAAAGAGATAAAAGAAAATTAGGTTTCTGAAACATTTCATACAGCAATCCCCCAAATTTTCTTATACTATTTATATACCTCTGAAGATAGAGATAAACCTTTGTTCCTGTAGTTTAGACCATTCTTATCTAAGATATCTGGGAATGTACAGTGTGAAAAGTTGATCTTTTGAGGAATTTCACACAAGCTTATCCCATTTGAAGATTTTAATGGTCTCTAAGCACCACCTTGCCTGGAAGCAACCTCCTCGTGACCAATCTTTAAAATAGACAAGCACTTGATTTTGGAGATAGGTAGAAAAATATGTGTTCCCCTTGGAGAATTTGTTGTAGTTCTTGCTTTTTCTAATATTAGGAAGACAAAGTATCTGGAGTGACTATAATTGAATTGTTCTCTAATTCACTTTATATCATAAACACATTTTCTGGAATGCTTCCTTTACTCAAATTCTCTTAGCAAAATATCTGCACAGTGAGATTTTCATGGTGATACATGCCTATAACTGCAGCTATGCAGAAGGCTAAGCTAGAGGATCACAGAATCCCAGAAGTCTGAGACCAGGGCCAGCCTGAGCAACACAGATCTTGTCTCAAAATAAGTGAACTAGTGAAACACACGCATGCATACACACACAGACACACATGTATCTTTATATGTATATGTACATATATGCATATATATTACTACATCTGTAGTTAGAAACTGCAGTTAGACTAGAGGGAAAACCTAGTGTAACCCAACTTCATGTAAAAGGTTGCTTTTGTTGATAGATGTTGTCAGATTTCTCTGGAAGTATCATGACTAAGTTTTATCATAGGGTGGGATTTGGGTGATAGTAAGCTCCTTTCTGGAACTCTTGGCTGAGTCCACACCAGGATCTGAATTGTCCGCTCACAAAGAATCACTTATTCCTGCTTCCAAACCTGTGTGCAACATATGAGAGCTGGCATAACACACTGAGGGAAAGCACTGGGATTCTAGAATCAGATTTCCTAGCCAGGCCTTGGGCTGCCAGTGCTTGTGGCATGACCTTGAGCCAATTACTTGCCCATTGAATGTTATGGCATTGAGTTCTTGAAAGATTAAATGTGTCATTCTAAGGGAGTCTCTTAGAATAGTACATAATGGGTTTTATTCTGAAAAATTGGCAATAATTAAGAGCACTCAATAAATTGCAATTGTGTAATACAACCATTGCTTAAGCTGATACTATTTGACTGTGTAAAGAAGTTGTTATGTCTACAGAATTTAAATTCATTCCCTTGGAATCATCCCAACTAGCTAAATGACTCCCACTGTACACCTAAATACACATCCTTTTAATCAAATTATATCAGATTGGGAACACTACCATTATGGTGAAGACAATTCATATTTATGAGGAAAATATATTTAAATTTCTTTCTAACTAATCTCAACCCCAAACAAAGTAGTATCCATGTTTTTTATATAGAAAAGACGATGCAGATTCCCACTCTAGGGAGTCACACTCAAAGGTATAACATTGGTCCCACTGGAAGGAATCAGTGAATGAATGGAAGGCAGTATATTTCAGGATTTAGTAAAACTGGTAGGTTTCAGTTTATTTAAAAAAATAATTTTCCTGTTACCGATTTTCACTGAACTCACAACTAGGGATGCATCGTCTTTGCAATGACACAGCTGTTTGTTTTATGCAATCTGTTCTCCTTACATGGTTCTATGTAATTTCTCTTGGTCTTTCTAGGCAGAGAAGGGAATATACTGTCTTTACAAGTTTTTCTTAGAAGTTAATTTATCACTGTTGCAATAGGTAAATTACAACTTGAATAGAATGATATTTCCAGAGATTAAATTAGGGATGATTAAGCAAACAAGGCCAATAATGGAATACATGGGATTTGATTGGATTCAGTTATACAAATTGCCTAACAGAACAGCCCAAATATCTTCTACTTAAGTATAAAAATTCTAATGTAGTTACTCTCTGTTCTTCTAAGAGTGTTGAAAACGTTTACAGAAAATTTGAATTAGATTTTAATTTTTCTGATAATTGTGAGAATTGCCATTCATCATTTTAAATCATCTTGTTCATTTCTTTGATTTTTTTAAAATTTAATGATGTTATCACTTGCTATCAGAGAAAGAATGTTAAAATAGAATATATGTGGAACTTGAGATTTAAAAATGAGTATTTGATGTGTTCACTTTGGTGATATACTAAAAAATAAGTATCTAAATTTTTTTTGTAATTTTATCACATTAGTTGGCTCAAAGAAATGTAAAATAAACCTTCTTGTTTCAAACATACCCTTTTTATTTATTGTTATGTTTGTCTAATTTCTAGATGCATGGTTAGCAAATATTAAGTGCTCATTAAATATTGGTTGTAGAGTTAATGAGTGAATGAAGAATGCATTCTCTGTTATCAGAGATGGCCATTTAGAAAGAGAAAACACAGGTATACCTAAAATGATTACTACATAATCCATAAATGCCAAAGCAATAATACTAAAAGAAGTGCTAAAATATATTCAATTGCTTTGAAATATTTTGGAACAAATAAATGATTTTATGGCCATTTCTTCTTGAAATACCATTGGCTAAAGTGGTCATCACTTTATTAAGTTTTTCTGATTAGCACCTGTTTATCATACATTACTGGTCACTTTCCTTGTAGAGATTTGCACATTTACATAATATATCTTAATTCTTTTTTTCCCCCATTCATCTCCCTTCTTTTCAACCTTTCTTCTACTACTAGAGGATAAAGTTAATAGTAAGGAATAGTAATGGCTGTACTGGAAAAGCAATATAATCTATAGTTCAGTGAGCATTTCTAATTTTTAATAATTTCAATTAAAATCTTTCCTGTTGCCATTGAAGGAGTGAAAATTCTACACTAAAATTAGTGTTTATGAATTTCTTTTCATTTTAAAATATTTTTCACATTGGATCTGATATCCAAATAATCAGACTCAAATAGCTGAAATATACTTACCTTGCATTTGGAGGAGTATGTGTAGTGTTAAGTTTAAGTTTTTTAGTGTTTGAGACTGGCTATTTCTCATTAATAGTATTTGGTTATATAAATGCAGATACTTTAGCAATTTTAGAATTTCTTTCTGAATCCAATTTTTAAAATATTAATTTTATTGTGAAATAGATATATTTTATATACATATTATTATCGTACTCAACATTGGCAAATTGTACCAGTGTATGATATGTCTTGATTCTCATTTTTCCCATTCCTCTACCCACCCTACAACTACCACACCCTATATACATAAGCCTTGTTTCCCCTTTTTTTTTACCATCACTATTTTTTTCTTTCCCCTTGTTACCCACCCTTGCCCACATGTCCCTCTGAATATTTTCTATTTTACAATATCTAACATACATTCTAGAACTCATTTACATTTTCAGTTTCTCATATGAGAGAAAATATATGATATTTACACATCTGTGACCCATTTATGTCACTTATAAATATGTCCTGAAGGTATGTCCATTTGAGTACAAATGACTCAAATTTGTCATTCTTTATGGCAGAGTAATACTGCATTTTATATAACAACAACAACAAAAAACTCCCAACATCTGCCTTATCTAGTCTCCAGTTGATGGACATTTTGGTTGTTTCCAAGATTTAGCTACCACAAACTGAGCTGCTATTAACATGAGTGCACATATGTCACTGTGATATAAATCTTTTAATTCTTTGCAGTATATACCTAGCAGGGGAATAGTAGGGTCAAATGGAACCTCTAATCCTAGGTTTTTGAGGAATCTCTATACTGATCTCCAGAATGGTTGTACCAGTCTACTTTCCCACCGACAGTAGAGAAGGGTTCCTTTCTCTTCATAGCCTCACCAGCATTTGTTGCTGAGTGATTTCAAGATAGCAGCCATTCTTTGTGGAGTGAGATGGAATTTCAGAGTTGTTTTCATCTGCATCTCTTGAAGGACAAGTGATGTTGAGCATTTCCTCGTGTGCTTCTTAGCTGCTTTTCCTTCTTCTTCTTAATCTCATTTTGCTTTGGGTGTTTTCCTTCTGTTAGTTTTAGATGCTCTCCAGAGTAACAACTGGAAAAATGATTGTAGGTGCAGCAGTGTCATGTGATGTCACGAATCAGCAGGGTCCTCTCCCGTATGTCTCCAATTATAAAGGCAACCAAACAGTCAGTTCCTGATGAGGAAAGGACAGCTTGACATCTGCTCTGGATATTTTTTATTTTTGCTTATTTACATTCAGTCAGACTCTTCAACTAAAAACTCTAAGCATGGAATAAAGTGCTGTTCTACTGAGTCAAATTTCCCTGCTTCATTGTGTTGAGCAAACTTTCCTTACAGATTTTTCTAGTTTAGTGAAGAACAGTAGATTACATAGTTTGGCTTTAACTGTTGTTTAATAACAATGCTGTGTTTAAAAGGTTATAAGTGCAATGTGATGTCTGATGGTAGCTACCATAAAATTTAGTTTACAAATGTATTATATTTGTAGAAAAATTGCCTTTCAACTTCAATTTCATATTATGTTTTTGTAAGTGATAGTATGGATTTCAATTTTTCATAGATGATAGTTACAGAGTTTTAAGAATACTATACAGCTATGGGACAAAATGAGAATTAAGTTGTGTCTTATACTGGTACAAATCCCCATTATGGAGTGCAATCATGATGCATATATGTAATGTACCAATAAAGATAAAAAAAGAATACTATAAAAGACTAACTTGGATATTATGAGAGTTAATTTAATTAGACCCAGAGATGAGACTTGTGAGTTATAGAAACCTTTTTTTTTAAACCATTAGGGCAGAGAAAATAAAGAAGGGAAAGAAAATATGATGATCACAAAAAATGGAAATGAAGCTTATGTATAAAGGGGACAGAGGTTTTAGGGAGGGCAGAGGAATAGAGGAAACGAGAAGCAAGATATACCATACACAGGTACAAATTCTCAATGTTGAATGTGATTATGACCTATATTTAAAATGTACCAATAAAAATTCAATAAAGGGAAAACAACAACAAATAAGCAATGGTGAAAATATGTGAGTGTGATGGACACAATTCATCTGTTTTTAAAACCAAACAAAAATGTCCAAAAATAAACCTAAGCCAGTGTGCCATTTTGCAAGAGGGAAAAAATGTTTGATGATTACTGTTTTTATTACTTAAAGTTTCAAGAGACTACAGGATCTTTACAAAAGCTTTCCAGTCAGAACAAGACAGATGGAGTATGTCCCAAATACAAGTGTTGTGCTTTTCGGCTTCACTCTGCCAGGACTCACAAGTGTGATACTATGAATTTGAAAATGGTGGCTACAAGGATTTTCTTTCCTACTAAGTCTTTAGAGACTTTATTACACTGTGTGAAATAATATTTTTTCTAGATATGCTTAGGTTTTATAAATCAACTTTTTATTCAAAATAGTGATAGGCAAAGAAAAGTATTTCTCAAAGTCATTGATAATTTCAATAGTAAACAGCTGAATATGGTCCCTGTCAAGGATGCTAAAAATTTAATATATTCAAATACAAAGGCCATTTTTGGTAATAAATCTCACCTGTATTGATAATTGAATTGTTTGAAGATACCCTAATATGTTTCTCAAGGCTACTGGGCTCAGAGTTAATTCTAGAATCTCTGTTTAAAGCATGTCTATCTGGGATTGGTGGTGCATACCTGTAATTCCAGCACTCAGGAGTCAAAGGCAGGATTGCCATGAGTTCAAGGCTGGCCTGGGCTACATAGTGAGCTCAGTGTCAACCTGAACTGCAAAGCGAGACCCTGTCTCAAAAAACAACAACAACAAAAATGTCTAAAGTGATTCAGGAAAGAATAGTTGGTAGAAAAACTGCATGATGAATTCAAGATCAATTCACTGGCCTCGTCATTTGTCCATGAAGAATGCTTTAGGGACAATAATAATTTATATGATATAGCCTTTACTTCATGTTAGATATTCTTGAAATAGACATCAAGTATGAGTACTGCTCACAGGGCAGTACTCATATTAGCTTTGTTCCTTCTTCCTTCCTTTGTCATAATCGAGCAGCCCTATTATTTTTCACTTATTTCATAATTCTTTGCTTTAAAAATCCTTTTTTATTTCTAGTGTCTTCACCTGCTTGCAACCTACTTTGCAACAATACTTGCAGAGTATTTTTTCTGAGAAAACTTCCTATCATTACTGTTTTTCAAATATGTCAATTTACTTACAGATTTGTCAGGAGAACAATGAAAAATATAATTTAACATGATACTCAAAAACTTCAGTGCTCTTTACTAATACACCAGATCATAATTTTGAAAGAAAAATAATACACTTCATGTTAATTTTCAGGATTTTAAAATTCCAACCTAAAATTTTCTAGCTTTGGCTTTAACATATAGTGAACTTTTGCAGTAGGAAAAAAGATAAACAGAAAGTTGTTTATACTTTTCTTTGTTCCATATGAAAACTGAGGTGAGAAGACAAACTCAGGGTCTAGGAGGTTACAATGATGTCTGTTTTTCTGGATGAAATAAAAACTACAGGTCCAATAAACTAATAATGCCATTTAAATTATGATTTTGATGAATTGTTAGAGGCTGACTGAGGAATAACATGTGATGGGGAGAACTTGGAGACCGCAGTCAAAGGATCTTACACTTGTCAGTTTTAACGCCAGGAGCCTCATCAGATCTTCACGGTGGCACTCTTGTCATCACAGAGACACTCTAAGGACTGTGGCAGGAATAGGGAAAAATTAATCTGGAGAG
Source organism: Petromus typicus (assembly GCA_004026965.1). Taxonomy (NCBI): domain Eukaryota; kingdom Metazoa; phylum Chordata; class Mammalia; order Rodentia; family Petromuridae; genus Petromus; species Petromus typicus. The sequence continues at coordinate 585 of PVIR01009381.1, read as the reverse complement.
TTCTCTATAGCAAAGACCTGTTTCCCAGGAAGAAAGACCTGTACCAAAGCATTTTTCCACTTGAAGGAAAGCTGTTTTCCTAAATTCATTCACCTCTAACTCTCCTGTCTTGACTAAGAAGAGTGGAAATTAAGCAACACTTGTGAAGGCCACAGTTTGGGGATATATTGTTAGGCTTGTGTTTAGATGCCCCCTCAGAGTCTCAGGTAGCCGTGCTGGGGCTTTGTAAAGGGGCTGGATCAAGAGTGAGGGATGCTGAGATCAAGGATGATTTTTAAGTCAGTCCCTGAGTGGTTTGGGGTCATTCCTGGTGTGGATAATAGGAAGGCCCTCGCTGGGCATGAGTGCTATTTGCCCTCAGCGTGAGTAGCCTGGAGAGAATACAAGGGGCAGAAAAAAGGTGTTATTGTTGGTACTCACTGACACAAACTGCTTCTCCTCTGCCATGCTGCTCTGCCTTAGAGCCATCCAGTGTGAACTGAAACCTCTATAAACTGAGTTACAATATATATTTTTATTAAAAGACTTTTAGTGACCAGGTGTGGTGGTGCATTCTGAGAAGCTCAGGCAGGAGGATTACAAATT